>JAHZMV010003246.1:0-17161 GCA_027743765.1 Coecobrya sp. COE2 | reverse complement strand
CCTCCATCCCCAAATTTTGGGGATGAGGCTAAAGTTGTCTCTCCTCATCTGGGAACATGACTGTTTCTTTAACTACATGCTCCTTGGATGTACCTTTCACCACAAACTCTAACCGTATAATCAATATTTTTACAAAAAATTGCATTTTTCAAAGAGGCTCATTCATTTTTACATAACTTCCGTCACGGAAGTTCCCTGCGACCATGAATTCCATGGATTATTATTATTATGATTATGAGACTTCTATAAATAAGTTGGCGTCATGTGACATGATATTTATTGCATTGCTTTAATAGAGATGTGCAGTTTAATTAAATCCATCCTAATTAATTTTGATTTTTGTAAATAATGAAGATCTTTGTATAAGTAAACTAATAATAACGATAATAATAATCGTAATCTATGAAGATTTGTCATTACATTCTTTGTGAGGAAGGTAGCTGTTTGATGAATAGTAACCGACTATTGCATCACTCTAGGTCAACCGCATTATTTTGGCTTCTATCGTTTCTAGACCGTGGGCTAAAACAATTGGTAGTGACGCTAGTGACGAGAGTAAGTGACGGACGAAGAGTACTTCAGTATTTGTTAGTATTTGTGGTCACTACTTTTCAGTAAAACGCTTTTGGGGGGATGAAATGTATATTTGTGATTGCTAGTAGTACGTATACGGTTTACAATGCAAGGAAGCAGCCTTATTAACGTTCTTTATCCTAACGTCTACATCTAAAATCTTAAGGAAGTAAATTTTCTGACATTTAATCAACAATTTTATACTTTTCAAATTCCTTTGCCCGATCAAAGTAGTTGGTAGTCAATTTTCCATATCAATCGGAGGGTGCTGCAAATTTGTCATAATTTGATTTTACATGAGTCAGTCCAGATCTTGAGGTATAATATAATTCAAGATTCTGTTATATGTAATTCATTGGCCATTGGTCCAGATTTCTTTAAAAATATTACATACACAGTTATATCGGTAATGTTGAAAATGTAAATAAGGTTAGCTTATCAACTATTACAGCCGGAGTTTATGATTGGTACTGGGGAAAGGAGTCCGCACCGGCTTAGAAAAATTAAAGTTTAATGCTTGTACATATTTCTAATATTTTGTTTAAGTAGTTTGTGTGGTATAATATATCAAATTGGCAATGAATAATTAATTTTTAATACTAAAACAATTTTAGATGAATATTTGTAAGGAAAATCAGTAAAATATACAGCAATATAAAAGATTCTGCATAAAACAATAGCACACGAATTTATTTACCTTATCCAATATAATTTCGGCATCCGGTTCTTATACAAAAGGTTATAACATATTATTTTAGGATAAATTCTTCGGTCAATGTTCTGTCGATGCCATATGACGAAGGAGATTGCTTACAAATTTTTCCATCTTCTTAAATTCTTGCATACTCTCGGATCTGTACTGAAGGCACTGCAACAGAAGAAGTAAATTTTCAATTTCAAATATTAATATACCTTTAAATGATACCAACTAGCCATAACTAAACATAACCAATAATCAGTAATTAAATAATTTAGGATTTTACCGTCGCATCGTCTGTCATTTTCACTTTGAACAGTCCCTTCTCATGTTGATATATTATTCCATAGCGAGCCTAAAACAACAAATTATATTCAAGTTTTAAAAAAACATATAAATTCAATCCATTGAAATCACTTTTCATCAGCGATCTACAAAAAATACACTAAAAATTAAATAACTCACCTTATCCGGGTCCTGCAAATACAACCTTTCTGCAGCTTTCTCCCAGTCATCATACGTTTTAAGATACATAATTATTTATCCAAAGCAAAAAGCCCGTATCTGTAAAAACAACACAATAAATTGAAAAATTAAAACATTTAAATGAATACATTAATTAAACTATACCACAAGCCGTTATATAGCCCCCCATCATAAACAACGCCATAAACGGTAGATTAACCTTCATATTTACTGACTCATTAAAGTCATGTAAATATAAAATTGTAAATATTCAACATAAATAATTATTAATTATATTGCCTTAATTGTAGTTAAAACTAAAACTAACTTACCACCCAGTTCACTATTTTAACCTTTTCCCAATTAAAAGTCACACTCACACACAAAAACAAGCTAACTTTAATTACTAATTAAATAAACGTAGTGAGAAAACAGATGGTTAAAAGTTGGATTGATTGAAAGGTGGCATTTGCTCTGCAAATTTTATACTCTAGCGGCATTCACATCGGTTTGTTTACATCTGCTCCACTTTGTGTGCATACATTCATGTGAAGTGAATGTAGATGGATGTAAACAGGTATGTAATATGTGTAGTTAGTGTAGTATCTCATCTGTGCATACGCATTTACCTCAGCATATTATTTCACTTTATAGGGATCATAAGTTTAGTCTGTTTGGCCGTCCGGCTCAATTCTAAATTTTTTTAACTGCATACAGACTGTAAGTTACGGTTTTGTAAAGATTGTCTGTCCGTCTGTACATGGGATATTTTTTGGAAAAAAAATTTTGAATTCTGTTCTTTGAAATGAATTTTTACGGCCATCTGTATGGCTCTAGATTAAGTTCTAAGGTGAGTACTAAACGGTTAATGTCAATGGTTAGAAACCGTTACAATATGAAAAACTTCAGGGAGATCAAAATATGTCAAGTAGGATATCATTCGGCTCAATTATAAAAGCTTAACTGACTTTACATTAAATATATTTGAAATGATGAGTTGTTAAGTTGTAATTATTTTAGGTGCTTATTAAAGTTTTATATTTTGTTTGTAGAGCTGTCTCATAATAATCACATTAAACCAAGTGAATTCGTCTCCTTTTTATGCAATTTTTACTATTAAACGGATTTTAGAGGCAGATATGAGATTTCCTAAATAATCTATGATCTTTTGTCCCTTCGTAGATTATCAATTTAAATCCGTTTTGAAGCTCAATCTCAATTAAGTCAACCATGTCTACAGCTTTCGTTTCCCTTTTACTTACAAATCAGCATTTTCGCTTGAAAAATAAAGCAAACCTTAATATTACCACACCTATTCCTGCTACTCACTTACAACAGTTTAATTCCTCTCGACAATGAAAAGCTTTACGAGAAAAGGCTATAAACAGACAAAAATGTGTAGAGTGTATGCTTCATCGCATCGTAATTTCATATATCTCTGGAAATTCTCATAATAAAAGGAAATGATGATTTTTTGCCGTGCACTTGCACACATATACTCGTTAGTTTCACCATACTATGTATAACAAAAGGCCGAACTCTTCGCACAACAGGAACCGAATTCAACTAGAATCCTTCTTCTGGTTATATGGTCAAATGGTTAGGGGAATAAAAATTTTCAAAAATGAAGGGAGTGGAGTTACGAACGAAACAAATGGATTTTGCGTGTCCTGGCCCTATGCAATAATGTATGTATACCAGAAAGAATATATAAAATACATACATAATTTTTTCAAATACAAGAGCATATTTATTCAATACAAGTATTAAAAAGAGAGCTTGCTTTCCTGGTAGGATGCAGCACAGTAGTATATCATGCAACGGCAATTGGCTTTTTTTCTATCATGTACATAATATCTATTCTAGCTGGATTTCTGGATGCTGCTATTGCATACATAATGCCTTGCTTATTATGATAACGAAGATATATATAAAATATACTGGATTTCTGCTCTGGTCTATGTTCAGTGTTTGTATATATTAAATTCAACGCATAAAAATGGCTTTACGTTTTTTTTCATGAAATGGGCCTTTTCCCCTTTCTGAGCGTAAAGTACTGCTATATTACCCTCTGCTCTGCTTCTTTTCCTCACTCCAAAAAGCAAGCATTTTCTTTCCCATTCCAAACATCATCAGCACTTTCCTCTTCCTCCTACATAAACAGTTACATAGACACACACAGCCGCATATATTCATTTTCATGCTCAGCCAACACAATAGTAGAACAAACTCCAAGACAATCAGTCAGAAAGAGATAGTGAAACGTGTGGTGGTGAGCTGCCTGGAAAGAACAATGTATTTCTTTCTCATCATTTCTCAATAGTCAAAGTAGTGGTGAGAAACATAATAATATTATTTTATATAAGATGCACACGTTCGTCGCTTTTTATTCCATTCCTTCCTTTCATGTATCATCATCCATTCTCTGAATCTTATGTATATTTAGATATCATTGTTATATAAAGTTGATCTGGGCTAAAAACACGAAGGCTTCTTTATATTTTTTTCTTAAAAGGAAACAAGTCTACTCCTTCGCTTCACTCCTTCAACAACTTCAACCCTCCACTTTTTCCTTTGCTTTTGCCTACTGCTCCTGCTGCTGCCTTTTCTGGTGCTGATTTGAGCAATCTCTTTTGCTGTTCTCTCTTTTCTTTTCTCTCTTTCCATATCTCCATTTATGATAGCACGTATAATGCTCCAAGCCATATAGCATGTTGTTCTCGTGAACAGCAACTGCTTCTCCTACAACTACCACTATTTAAGTCTATACTATACTCAATATCTTCACATGAACTCTGTGAAATTCTCCTACAACTCCTGCTTCACAAAAAAACTGACGGCTCTCTCGGCTCTGCTGCCTGGTCCTGGTTTTGCTTGTAAAGCTACTTTAGTCAGAGGGAACACACACACAAGTAAAGTAGTAGAGCTCTGTGTAGATTTTCAAACCTCTTCAACACACAAAAGTTTCTAACAGAGAATCAGGGAAGATATTACATAGCATAAAACAAGCCGTATAAAATGTTATACTGGGAGTAATAGTAAAGTCGGAGGAGGAAGTTTTTTTTGTATGTACGTGTGTGTGTGCAGCATATATAGTAGTGTGTGTATTTTATGTTCATATACACTTTCCGTACGTCGACTCATACTCCTGTTGTTACAATGAACATCATGGACGAAGCCAAGTCATTCTCCTCTTCGAAAAAGTAGGTAGGTATCCTTACACACACACAAGGACCAGGAGCAGCAACAACAGTCAACACACCGTATACGCGCAGACAGAAAAAGAGTGCATTGCATTTTGTGTGAGAACTTGTGTAATAATACGACCAGAGAAGGAGCATAAGAAGCAATCGGATATTTTCTCATAATAATAATATATCATACTATCGTCATCATCAGCAACATCAACAAAAATTTTGAGTCTACAATTTTTTTATATTACTCAAACTACCAAATAATTATAGCAGAGTAGCAGAGAAGCAGAGAAAGAGAGGCTACTTGCTTCTTTAACAGGACAAGATCCATAATAAAAATAATAATATTTTATAGAATAATGTATAAAACGTTAATGCTCTATTAAAAAATTTAATCAAGTGATATATATATAACTGTCGTTTATGGGCATAAACTGGTTTTGGATGCTAAATATCGTACCACACATTTTTTATACAACTACACGGCCTAGTCGCTAAAGATCTTTGATGGGTCTATAATAACGTGAATTCTTCGTCAAATACAAACAATAATCATAATCATCATCACCACAAAATAAAATACAAGAGCACAGCAGCAGCAGCATCAGCACAAACAGCGTTCAGCGTTCTGTCCACTTTTACACTAACTAACTGCATCTTTGTACATCCAACAAATCCCACTAGTACTACAAGTCATATAACTGCGGTTGACTGATGATGATTATGATGCTGTTGATGTGAAGTGAGTACATTTGGTAGTATGATAAATTCAAAGTATTTAATAATAATAGCCAAGTAGTGAGTCTCTTGGTTCGAAACTACTCACCGTGTTTATCTCTTTGCAATGCACATTTGCGTACAAGTGGAGTGACAGAAGAGTTCTCTCTCTTTCTATCTGCGTGTGTCTTGTATATGTTTTATATGCACTTTTTTTGATGATGAATGGTAGTATTTGTCATCATCATGCATAGTGCTACATGATTTACAGCAAATTGTGTAATATGGTTATTTAAGTGAGTAATTAAGTAAATAAAAAGCAGTTAAGCCTTTTCCTGACTTCTTATCAACCAGTACGTAACTACATCTCCACAAACCATCATCCAAAAGTCCTCTCGCTTCTGCTCTGATGTTTTTTTCACTGGATTAATATATTGAATTGGAATTGCTCGTGTAATCCACTTCCAACATTTCTTATACACTCATTCGCTACAATAACATATTTGGCTAAAAAGACTCTCGGGTTTTTTAACACCATCAAAAAATAAAGTGTTTTTTTCTGCGTATTCGTATTATATGCATCATCCTTTTTTACACTGTATCTCTATCTCGAACTCATTCCTGTCGTCCCAAAAAAAATTGTTTCCGTTTATATTATAACACACATGTATGAATTACTATAAATACCTACTCATTATAAAGTGTTATTGCGCGTATGAAAAAAATGTTAAGTGATATGTTCATTATTGCGGATTTTCATAACATCATTGCCATTGACAGACCTCATTTTATTCACACAAAAGCAACTCAAATTGTTACAGAGAGTTGGTGTCAACTTTTCCTCTTGTTGGACTGGACCAGTCATAAATGAAATCAAAAACCGACATAAAATCTAGAACTCTGTTATAATATGCGGTTATCATGATGTCATCATCAGATAGATGGACTATCAGTTTCTAACTAGAAGCAGTTATAATCCTTGCTAAACTAATAGGAACATTGGAGCACCGCTTGCAACTCTGCGCAAGACAAAGCTTTACATAACATAAAGCCTTTGTGTTAAATAATGTTTAAATTGAATGGGGTTTAATGATGCGCATATTATTTGCATTTTTGTAACAAATCCCCATTAAAATGAGGAATAGTCCAGTTGATATAAGCATAAAAGCCGTAAATAATAATTATAATTCAAGTTGATCCAATTTCGCTGTTTAGACTTGAGGTGAATATGTTTAAGTGATTTTGATTGACATTCCAAAAGTTGTATGGTTTTTGTATGAAATTTCAACCCAGTTTTAACCAATTTTTCCAGTGATTCTAGTGTGTTTTGTCTAATTTTGTGTGTGGGTTATGAAAAGGATGTGGTTATTTCTCTACTGAAGAAAAATATTATGCAAATAATAAGGTTTTGACCAACATGCGGACTTGATCTAATCGAGTCCCTGTGCAAAAAAAAATTGCAAATTGCTCAATAAAAATTTAACATTGGCAAGTCTTGGTTCACGACGACTCGTGGTTCATTTAGTTAATCATTGTTCATCTTCGTCGTATTTGATAAAAATTGTGGTATGCAGTAACAATTAAAGTGTTTAAAGTTAATTAACGTATGTGTAGTACGTATAGAGAGAGATATTTAATTGACTTGGAGCAAGTGCGGTTACTGGGGTATTGTTGGTTTGTTGAGAAACCAATAACGCGCGCGGATAATAATGGAGATTGCATTGTAAAGTTTTTGTTCTTGAGTGATACTTTTTGCTACAGTTAACTCTTGGGAAGGGTTAGCAGTTAACTTTAATCCCGGAGAAAACGGATCATTTTCCTTTGGAACGAAACGGCCTGTACAATTGTGAATCAAAATGAGGTATGAAAATTTTTCCTTCTTTTTGTGTAAACATGATAGTAGTAGTGATTTGTTATATTTGGGTTAAATAATGATTGTTGTTTATTTTGACGCATATATGTAATTTACAAACTACCATATTATGCATTTATAATTAAATTAGAGATTTACGTGGGTATGCATTAGCTCAATAAAATCTGTCTGGCCTTCTCATTGTCACTCTTTTCATGCACAATTCATGAGCTTTTGGATAGTAAAATTTCATTCATTACAAAAAGAAATTAGACAATTCTGGCAGTTGGCAGTGCCAAATATTTAAATATTATGCTTATTCTTGCTAATGGGCTATAACCATTAAATATAAACACATCAAGGTATTAACATTTTATTATAGTGTGTGTATAGTAGTGTAAGTTTTTAACATGCATACCAAACTACGCAACGCATCGTTATGTTTATCGAGGCCATTCTCATCGTAAAGCTTCCTTTTCTTCACGTCCATTTTCGACCAACGACCCTTACTCATTTTCCTTGGTTTGGTTCGTACGGTACAATTTCATCCGGGTTCTTTATATATACACTCTGCATATAATACAGCATGCTCCCTGGAAAAAGTCCTACATCCTCGGTAAACTCATGTCATGAATCATCCTTTCTCTAGTCGCGGTTTAAAAAAATCCTAAGTCTCCTCATGTAGAAAAGGCACGATTTTGTTGTTGGACTAGGGCATTGCCATGCTGTGGCATTGATCGGTTGGTCGGTCAATGTCCCACCCTTTTTCGGGGATTCGGATCTTTCGTACAAAAGTTGTCGGAGGAAGCAAAGCAAAACACTTTCAGGAGAGAGAAGTAAAGAGAGTGAGAGTGAAGCTTACTACTTCAACTACAACTGCTGCTAGTAAAGTAAAGTTTGCTGAAGTAAGTAGTAGTAGTATAGTTGAGGGAGAGGGAAGAAGAGAAAAGGCAGTTGAAAAAGTAGTTGTAAAACTCTCTCTCTTTCACAAACACACACACCGAGAAAATACAAAAAGCAAGGCATCTATGGAAAGCAGTGTTCTCTTTCTCTTTTCTGGCACATGGAAGCTGATTTTACGTCTTCCCTGCTTGCCTTTCTCGGCTGGTACACATTTACAGCTAAGAAGACTCACTTTTTTGTGAGGAGCTACAGCTACCATGCCATAAGTACCGAGTACAAAGTACATTAATGTATTATATCGGGACATAATACACAAAGTCTTGCGTATTTATACGTGAAAGTATTGCAGTTTTGTAGAGAGAAAGATATGTTGGTTATATGGAGAGGAGGGCCATTGCCTTTTCTATTATGGTCGCTCTATTGTGCTTTATGTTGCTGATGCTGTTTTCTTTCTCCTGCCTGGCAGGCATTAGGTATTATAAGCTGTTTCATTTATGTGCTACTACATCATGTATACAGATATACCGAGAAAGTTTTATATATGCGTTATAATATTTTGGTATACAAAGTTTGCTCTCTTCCGGGAGAGAAACCTCTTTTCTTCTGGAATAATAAAAATACGCCTAATAATACACACTACTTACTTGTAGGGTATTAGGCAAGACATAGTCTTTTCGTCTTTTCACGGGCTTTAGTCTCTCGGATAAAAACGAAAAGATGCAGAGTATTCACGTAAGGAGAGAAAAAGATTTTTTATTCTTGCCTTTTCACATGAACACAGAGTAAAAAATAGATTTAGCCTGAATTCGGGCATTTCCTTCCTGTCTTTCTCGTCGCTGCGAGCTGGTAGTGGTATGTGTGATGCTGTTGTTGATGGAAAAGAAATGGGCAGGTCGTGAGCTGTACTTTTGCTCTGATGGTGGTGGTGATCGCGCTAAGTATTGCACCAAACAACACATGACATGAAAGTTAAGTAAAGCTGCTTCTTGTTCTCTTTCTTCTCATTTATTTCCTTTTTCTGTCCTGCTTGGGAGCGTTTCAGGTTTCTTTCTGATGAGTACCAAAAGGAGAGTAAAAATCCGAGAAACAAATATTCTCACTCAACTCAAGTAAGCCAAGCCACAATACGATAGAGATGGGTATCAGTTTTCGTGTGGTGGAAAACTATACTCACTCACAAAATGTTTTCTGCTTTTTTACGGAATATCAAAGAATATAAAAATCTCTTAGTCGCTTGGGACAGTGTTTCAATGATGGTACTTCAATACATTTTATCATTATATGCAGCATCGTTTTTTTCTTACGTGTGTCGTCAGTTGCAGTAAACACTGCAGGAGACATGTATGTACAGCCATTTATATAATGTCGAAGTACGATTTGGTTTTTTCACTACTTCCTTTCGAATATTAAGTGTGTCCTTTGAGCTCAATTTCTGGTATTTCCTTTATGCTGGGTAACCTTTCCTTGGAAGACCGAATTTGAGAACGACAAGCATGTGCGTCGAAACTCGGTACACATGGAATCAACTCCGTGTGCGTTCTTCGTAAAGACCAATTCATTCATCCCTTCATCATGAATGTTTCCACGTAAAATGTCATGTTTCGTACTGCCCTGGGATTTGTATAAAAATATGGCTCGGGATTTTCCTTATTTTCTGGAATAACGTGGAACGAAACAGTTAAATGATTGACTTCATGATTCGTAGCTCGTGCTCGTCATTTAAATTGTAGAAGTTAAATTATGTATGCCTTACCGTTAGAAACGGGACACCAAAACAAGGATGCGACCCAAACCATTCCTTTCAATTGGATGGAACTGAACTGATATGCGCTTTGTATAACGAGCACGTGCACGTTATAGATTATTAGTTTGAGTAGGTATGTTATGCTCATAATATTTACTCGTCATCTAAACCCAAGATAGTAGATTACACAACAAAATACAATAACATTTATTGTCTCGACCTGGAACGCGGAGCACGTACCAGGAAGATTGGTAGAGAGGTGTAACAAAGCATGTACATATATGTTAGTAGTGTAAATACTAAATACATTATATATATGTTAACGATAATGTCAAGTTAAATGTACTGCTTGAAATGTTAGCTTGTCCGTTTAGTAATCTTTTAATGGAACATCTCATACTTCTCTTTTCAGTGGAATGTGCTATGTAAGTACATATCTAAGGTTAGCTGACTGAATCATATCTTAAAAAATCCCAGCCAAGGAATTCTTGTTTGTTGGCTGAGACAAGTGCGTGTGGAACACATTCAAATGAATGGTACACATTTACGGTTATTATGGTGCACATTTTTCGAGTTGCGCCCTGAACCGTTGCCAGAAAGCTTTTGAACCCGTAAACACGGTATAATATGTCATTTTACCATGTGCTATGTGCTGCTCATTCAATCTTCTCGGTTGATGATTTCTAAATGTCATTTTCACCTCGTGCTCCAGCTAACATTAACATAGTATATTTGTCATATTCCTACATAGTTCACTCACCAGAAAGTTGGTTTCACTTAGTAATTATCATGCTCTGCCATGCATTAATATATGTGCTTCTTTTTAAACAACTTTGCTCAGCAAAACAATAACAAATGTGCTGACGACGGAAGTGCATATTGCCATACGTCATGGTTTTGCTTTCTTTCAGTGGGTTAACTGGTTAGAAACGGATTTCAGAGAGGATATTCTTTCTCTAGTTTGTTTAAAAATAACTCCATTTTCACCAGTAGGTACTTTATACGAACATGTTTGGTGTAAATTGTAAATACATTATGATGCTGATGCAACTTCATTGCGAATAAAATAAATTCAAATACCTTCTAGTAATGTGACTGGAAGCAAGTTAATAACGTAAAAGCTTTATTTTAAAATGGCCGGACCGGCTGTAGCCAGTCTGAACTGAAGTAATGTGAAGGACATTACAATATAATAGCATATCATATATATATTAATACGATATGGACCATGAAGGTCAGCTCCTGTCCGACTTGTCTGGCATCTTTCAAGTTCTCACCTGAATCTTTCACTTATCTTGCTCTTACATCTTATTGATATGTAATTTATGTAGTTCAGATTTCTCGCTGCAGTACACATCTGCATTCATTCTGTTTCATTTTGTTTTTGCTATACATATTTTATTCCCACTCTAGTTATTACGATACTATGTGCTATTAGAGAGGATTGTCAGGAGTCAAGAGATGAATTTGCTGTGTGTTGGTCGGTGAGCCTTTGAAGAAATTAATGCCCATTATCATCTTTCGTATGCTTTGCAGAGCTAGGTTAGATTTGAATTTAGCCCAAGAGTTGGACGATGATGGAAAAGGACGAATTCCAGTGGCATGTTCATTTGAATAATTTCACTATTCTTAGGTATACTTGGTAAACAACTAAAAAAGATGATAATGATGATACAGGCAGCAGAGATATTAATTTTATTTATTTAGTTTGACTTGAAGTTGATCTCGTTAAACTTTAGATAGAGCCCTGCCATGATCTAAAACATAGAATAAATTAAAGTTGAAGGTTGACATGAAGTACAAAATCTCTTTGTGGATGGATTGTGTTCATTCTTTATTCCATCAAGTCCTAGTCTAGTCATTGCATGAGGATCATTTTTTTATCATTTTGCAACCTACACTTTTTGCCATTGCTATCGAACATTGAAGTTGGGCTAGAACTTGACATTAACGTACATGAATACATGCACGCACTATCGCATGATTCGCCATTTTTGGATGCTCAAAATATACACTGGAGGGTAGGAAAGTCGGTTATTTCCACACGCTGTTATTATTTCTTAAAGTATTCATGAGGTGTGTTTTATAACCGATGCAATACATTATTATAACGTGGCTGAAGCTGTAAAGAAAACGTGTAATTGTAATTGCACCCTGTTTCAGTCAGCTATGGTTGTGGTTCTGCTTTCGCATTTAAATTTAAGTAGCTGTTGAAAATACCGCACAAGGGAAATTGACCACGGCCATGGTTCGTCGTACCGAGTCGTGGTTGGAAAAGCGAATTTATTCCTTGCCTTTTTCTCTTGCAATACTCCGCGCCGGTGTGGTTGTTGATCCGTCCTTTTGAACGTGTTTTTGCAATTGGGCATTCGAGAATACAAATTTGTGTCTGATCGATTTCTTTGGTACCAGTTTGTTGCTTTACTTTATTTGCAAAAAAAAACTCTTTTCATTCCGGAAATACGGTCATTGTACTTGATTATTTAAAACTTTTTTTTCACGACCATTTCGTATAGATTGTGTTTATTCGTGGAACATAAAACTACCAATAAAATGCCTTGTACGGGCAGTTATGTACGAACATTAATCATAAAATACGAATAAATACGCTGACGTAAATAATACCTTACCGTTACTGGTAGCAAACCAAGGCAAGCACAACTCCTCGGTATACCTATACATACACACACACTTTTCTTCATAGAAAAGAGGTCGAACGAAAATAAACTGACGCATGACTTTTTAATCTAAAATTTCATCATTTTTAAGAAGCATGTCATATTATGTACATTGTATTACGGCACGGCCTTCCTTTACCTTGTACCAAGTCATTCACAGTCCTGAAAATTGCCGTTAGGTTTTTAGTTTTTTGTTAGCTTATTCCTATTATGCCAGTTTCTGTAAAGAGAGCGGTTCCCGGAAACAGCTCTACTGTACAAGTACTGTACTGTACATACCAACCATTAACATGTCAAGAGGCTCCACAAAAACTATATGCTTTTGATCATTCTTCCATGAATTTTTCACACGTAATCGGTGCAATATGAAAGGAAAGGAGTGATGCAGTATACTTGTTGGATGTATGTATAATAAGCACAAATGTGTGCTTTATACCAAAATGAGAATTTGATTTGATACTGTAAAAGGAAAAGCCATAAAGGATGAACAGTTGCATGTACTTGTAGTAGTGCTTTACAAAGAATTTGATTACTTGTATTTCTATCTGAAAACTCACCTCTCAGTTGCCATTTGTGTCCATCTGTTGTTATTAAAGTACAATTAAGCCATATATTTTCTAATTGATTTATATTACCCGTAGAAAGTCTATCAGCTTTCGTCCACTTTACTCCTTTTCTGCTTCTCTCTGCATTTGTTGCATTGGAATATTGATGGTAAATTTGAGCCTTGTGGGTTGCATGTTCTAGATACGTTATGTAAGTCAGCAGATGAGGATGAGATGCAACAAAGTGATAGCGACAGCCCCATATATACCTGGATAAAAAATAAGATATATAGCTTTATTTCTTTTGGTCTATATTCTCCTCATTCGTGCACCCTACAAGTTACTAGGCTAAATTACGTGGAAAGAGAACGTGATACAAACAAGTAAACAGTTCCAAAAAGGAACTCCTATCGGTTGTCGGACCATACGCTATTTTTTGGTTTTAAGTAAAGAATATTGCAGCTGTAAATTGTAGAGGAACACCCTTTACCTTTTTTATTGCCACCTTTCTTAATATGTGTTATGTTCTTATGTAGGTTTTAGTGTGCTTGTGCACTTTTATTTTAAGTTCTTTGCCTAGTGCTAGTCATGTATAATATATGATTAGAGGTAGAGAGTCAGAATTTGGTTTTAAGTAAAGAATATTGCAGCTGTAAATTGTAGAGGAACACCCTTTACCTTTTTTATTGCCACCTTTCTTAATATGATTTTCCAATTTTTGTTTACTTTATGAGGTCTAAAAGCAATTTTATTTGAGAGTCAAGGCTGAAATGGGTAAAAACTTTATGAAAGGATGAATGTGATAGAAACTTAGACCATATCATTTTACGTTGTAGAATAATGGTTTGAAAGGGAAGATAGTATGTACATGTGCTGAGTCGGTCTCAATTCTTTGTTTCATAATAATCCAAAGTGCTAGCTGTTAAATAAAACAAAGCTTTCTTGGATTCACCTAATCTGTGTGTATGTTGGTATAGTGTGTATACTCTGCTGGCTATATGCACACAGTAGAAGTATTGAGTATATATATTTTTATTTTTGGTTTTATGTATATTTTGTCTTATCGAACAGTTCATCCTCTGTGCATACGCGCTGACTAAGACCTTTTTCGTGAGCGAAGAAATAGGATCATTAAATTGTACGGACGGAGGAGGAAGGTTGAACATCTGCAACATGTTTGAAATTTTTATATCAGCAAACTTGCAATATGGTGAATTATATAGGAAGTATGGCATTTATGACAGTTAGAAGAACCAAACATGGTGAAAAACCGTAGGGAGTTTAGAGGGTAGCAAACAAGCACCACTAACTAACTATTCACTATTTTACGAAGATACACAGGCAAAACACAAATACAGAGAACAAGTTGAAAAAGGAAAGCAAAGCAGTGCCAGGTTTTTTCATCAGTTTATTGCAAAATAAAGCACCTAGGGAATAACTTCCTGTATTTGTACGATACGATGATGTTTCAATGTTTACCTTTTCATGTTTCACATTACACTAACTGTCTTTCCATTAGAATGAGAACGAGCTTGTTGTTGGAGGAACACTGCACGGAAGGAAAGGACAGAGTAGCTAGTGAATTAGCTATTTAAGTATTCTGGGGATTATTTTGGCACTTGAATGCAATGCCAATGCTTCTCTCACTTACTTGAGTTTTACCAAATGACATGACACATCCCTCCACATTACATACATCCATATCCATCCTTGTCCCCTTCTGTTCTGACAAATGTAAAAACGTGCAGTAATAGTTATGAGTCTGTTGGTGATGATGTGAGTCATCTTATGTGTTGTGACTGACAATCGTAAAAGTACGAAGGAAGTGCACACTGCACAGGTACATACATGATTTTTCAAATATTGTATTCTTTGGCAAACACGAAGCTATAAAAGCTTTGTTTGTATTTGCACACAAGTATCAGGTCAGAATAGATAAATAATGAAATTGTACATTTTTAATATTTACCTGTAAAGTTTACCTTGTGCAAAAATATACTCTGAAAATGGAAATGAATGCTGACTTGTAAATACACTTGTTTTGTGATATGCCACAAAAAAGTATAAAAGGGGAATTTTGCTAGGGCGAGAATTTCTACTAGTTATGTATGTCTATCTATTGAAAATAAACCTGTATGTATTCTACTCTACATGTGTAGTTGGCAGAGCGAGAGTGAGTTTATGCCATTAACGATGTATGCATGCAAGGCAAGATTATGATTAAAGGGGACGAAATAAGCGTCTTTGTATTCTATAGAAAAGCTTCTCACAGAAAATTGCGGATCGCTTTTTGCATGATTCATGATATACCCTGTCAGATATGAATATGGATAATGGTGGTGGTTACGAGCAGTACATAAAAAGCACGCACAGTAGTACCTCGTACCTTCCAGAGAATTGGCAAATTTCTTACATGATTACATGTTAGGAAAGGGATGATTCTTTGTTGGGAGTAAATCAAATTTGGAAATTGCAAATTCTAATAAAATATTAATCCACCAGCTGCCGATGTAAAGAAGTAGCGCTACCATTCAATTTAGACACTAATACCTACTTAAAACTAAATGAGAAGTATACCTATTTGAAGGCAAGACGGACAGGAGTAATAGGGAAATAAAACGAAATGTTTAGTATTATAGATTGCGACACATTCAGGGATTGTAGTTGACATCTCGTGTTATATTATGCTCTTCCCTCTATTTCCTGAGAGGGGCATACATTATTGTGCTAGAAGCATTCGGTTGAGTCATCCCTTGTAGTTCAATATTTGAATCAATGAGTCACGTGAAGGACAGCACTTTCCTGGATGCTTTGGTCTATTTAACCCATCTTCAAATCAATAATAGTCTCATAGTGCCTGTTTAGAAGTTTGAAGATAAGGTCCAACAAACTTCTTGCTAGAAATAATCGTGGCCGACCGACGAACATAAAGTCAGGATCAGTAGACTTAAGTAACATTATAAAAAGTATATTGCTAACATAACGGAATCGGCAAAATGCCTATAAAAGCACTTTCAAATCTAACTTAATAAAGCTCATTTGCATAAACGGTTCCCACTATTATTTCCAGCATAATAATATATATTTGTGTTAAATTTGGCTAGCCGGTCATTCATCTTGTGTTGCACTCATCCATATACATATGCTAAATACCAATGTGAATCTATTTGGATTGAATATGTAATTTTGAATACTGCAAAATCTGTTAAAGGTATCCGCAAAAACCTTGCCAGTCAGTAAACACAAAATACCACTAATGATGATTGGTCGCCGCTTTGTCCACAAAATTGGCCTTTATCGTTAGCGGGTATTTTGTTAATATTTTATGTTTATTTAATGCGCAAATATGACAAAAACTAAACCACAAATTCAATGTTGTAGAATAACAGTGCAGTAGTAAGTACGTTTTCACGAAAAGAGTATCGAGCTAATGCGTACGTGGTATTTTACGTATCGCAAAAAGTACAACAATAACATCGTCATTTCTCTTGCGTTTTTATTAAAATGTCAATGATTATGATTTTACCAGGTTCGTAAGGATATAAAAAATAATTGAGTAGGAGGATTTCTACAACAGTACATCAAGAGAAAATGGCAATGCAGTGGCATACTGGTAATTCTCGTTAGTTTTGAAAAGTAGAAGATCAAGACATTACAACTGAAATTTACTTTGTATACTCTCTGTGAAATTGTCTGGTAGTAATATGAAAACGTTCATTATTCCACTTTTAAATATTATGCAAGGCCCGTGTACACATAGAAACAGACAAACGACCGGACAAGAGGTTCGGAA
>JAHZMV010003245.1:0-15400 GCA_027743765.1 Coecobrya sp. COE2 | reverse complement strand
TAGTCAGCATTACTTTGAGGGCAATTTAAGATGATAAGGGGGGACCCTTATCATATTTTGCCCCCAAGATAATGCCAGCCCTATATGTCTATATGTGCCCTATAGGGTGTGACCCGTATTTGTAATTTACACAAATCATCGACATTAACATAAAACCCGCGTTTGACTTTCAACTTGCCATAACGATTAATCTTATATTCACTAGTAATACTTTCGCTATTTTGCTACGCTGTCAGCTTGCCGGATTTATTATACGCATGTGTGTATATAGTATACAATAAAGCACATATTATATTATCATGAGAGGATGATTTGGTTGCGCTTTGAACAGGATACACAGTCTCTGTAAATCTGTACCACACAACCGCATAATATTTTATAAGTACATCATTTAGAAATCTTATTTCATGTACTAAATACAGTAACCCTTTGTTACATTATTTGTCTGTATGATTTTCTGTAGGAATTGGACTAATGAAACAGGTATGCATAACAATGTTAAGTGAAGATCTGAAATCATTACGAAAACCTTACATTGTAGAGTGTATACTAGTGTTTGTAGTTTGTAGAATACAATATGTGCATTTTATATAGGTAAGCATGAATGAATATAGTTTGCATTCTTTAAGTTGAAGCCGTTCATATTTATTCAGTTGACAGTTTTTTGGTGGAAATGTCAAAACAATAATATAGTTTACTAATTTTTTGGTAAGTTTTTAATGGATCGCTTTCTGTATTCTAACGGACAATTATAGCTGCTATTTGTAGGTTATTTTTACATTTGCACATGACTTAATATTATTGTTATTTTCATGAACTTAATTTAGATTTGTTTAGAAGGTAAATTGGTAAATAATATTAATTGGCATGCCGTCATCATAAGATTTTCATAGGCTGTGATTGAATGTTCCCTGTTGTAAGATATTTAAAAAGTAGTTTTATAAATACATTGTTGTGTGTTTTGTTTGCATGAATCTATCAAATGCGACGATACTTTAATTGAATTAAAAATTATTTTTAACTAACATCGGGTACAATGTGAATGAAGTTTTCACTGTCTAACGAATTCCTTTATGAGACAATTCAGCCAAAATTTAGCCGGTCTGCAATCCCCATCCCTAGTTCCACAGGCCCTTGACCTGGATTAAATTCAATATCGGCAAGCTATCTAAATGAAAAATCAATAATATGTAAATTGCAAAACAATCCGCAACCTAAGCGTTAATGGTAATGAATATTAACCAAAATAATGGTAATAATGAAAATGAACATGTTAATAGCCACACCGTTACATCTACGGATATGATTGAGTTCACCATCGTAACCTTCCATTGAAAACGGTTGAAATTGAGATTCGGGGTCTCAAATTAGCAGATTTACTCCGTTTGACCTATATCTGACCTTGAGATCATGGTGGGTCAGTTGAATTCTTGATGGCTAAATATCCCTAAATATCATGTCTCAGATCAAAAGAGCTCCTTTAGGCCAGCTAACCAATATTTGACCTTGAGGTCGACTAAGGTCAAACCTGCTTAGTGTGATTAATTGCACCTATACATGTACATAATTTTTTTAAAAAAATTTGACCAATGATCTAATGTCAAGAGGGAAAAATTATCATGACAATATTTGAGCCAATTATGTAGGCTATCGATCAGGGCGATGGCCGGCCAGACATTCCCTACCGATCTCATAAGGTATCCGGAGTACCTCCGGCCTAATAACTAACATTCACCTTTAAAAATTTACACTTACCAAGGGTCTGAATAGTTTTAACCGTATATATTCGTTTTACATACACAAACATATTATCGCTCGCACAAGCATAGTTGAAATAGTTTGCACAGAAGCAGCTTGGACTAACTACCAATAAATTTATAAAACGCTGTCTAAAATGGAATTATTATTATTTACAGTCGGCCAGTTTATGTGAAACACGACGAAGCAGGAATTAACATTGAAGCGTGAAACTAGTAGCCAAGGAAAAATGGAGGACCACTCCACACAGATCGTTAAGAAGGAACCTGCTGCCAACGAAAATAGTTATCTGCATTACCAATCCGTTAACCGCATCACTATAAACAATGGCGAACAACAACAATGTAAATAATTAAGCGTCAATTTTCTTCAAAATTATTTAATTTCATGTATGCAAAATCCATGGATGCATGAGTGTAATGTATACATATCAGAGAAGCAATTATTTGACCATCACAAGTCAATAGCAATTTCTTGGATTTCGCAGTCTCTGCTATATATAATTCACTTTGGCATATAGAAATTAAGCTCACTAATTAATAAGCTCACTCACTGATAGCACCAGAGCTCGCCAGAAAATTCAAATTTTCAATTGACATACAGAGCACAGAGACAACAACAACGATGCAACAACAGTTAAAATAACCATTAATCAGAAACTCCTGTAGACCGTACTCCAAACCATGACAAAATCACCATACAGAATTAGCAAAATGACCCTTCTCTGTAAAAATCATACCTTTTTAATGTTTACTCTACGAATGCCTAGGGCATAGTAGCATAACTGTGCAAAACAATCCATAATAGTACACCTCAGAATTATAGCATTTGTCTCAACTTTCACCTATAAAATGATTGAATTAAAACTTAATATGTATTTTTAACTGTAATTTATATATTTATAGATTCAAAAATGGCAGCAGCTGGAGTATCCCAACATTTGATTTTAGAAGCAGACGCCTTACTAACTGAGCTGTCAATGTTAACGATTCCTACCCAAGCATTGTACGAGTATAAACGGCTAGCTACAAATTCAAACTGTGATAACATTTATAGGAACTATATACTATACCTTAAAGAAACAATTGACAGGGAGAAAGAAAGAATTGACAGGGAGAAAGCAATAATTGACTTGGAGAGAAGCCTTGTCGCTGCCAACTTGGAAATTGAAAAATACAAAATGTACGCTCAAAAATTGTGTGATGGCCAAGCCATCATGATTAAACAAATTGCGTTGATTGCAAAATCAAGTTGAAGCATTAGAGAAGCAAAATAATATTTTCGAAGACACTAAGGGTTTTGACTTTGGCATGGATGTGCCTAATTAAGGAAACGGAAACGCTGATGGGGAACCTAACGAATAGGGGTGTATTTTAATTGTAAAAGTGTTTTTAAAGAAACAATAATTTAAGGAACTTAATATCAACTGAAATTGTGAATGTGAAAGTGTGTGGAAAGGAGACGAAGAAAGGTGGACGTTTTTCGCTTTGTTTAGTTTTAGTTTGTCAACTTTATAATTGTTTTCTTGGAGCAAAACGACAATCATTATTTTGTTCATTAATCATTTTGATCTCATGGTTCAGAGTAGCGGAGACGAATAATAACTTCCTAACGAAATCAGTTGTCACATTTAATGCTGCAACTGAATTGGACGGATTTGACCCTATTACAGGTACTACACTATGATTAGCTTCCCCTTTTATTGTGATAGTAATGGTAATATGAATAGCTATTCATAACCGGTGACACTTTTAATTTTGGGTATTGTTACAGGTTGCATATGGATTTATCCAACTAACCGACCAGTACGTGATTATCAGTATGAAATTGTGAAGACTGCAATGTTCAACAACACATTAGTCAGCTTACCAACAGGTTAATTTACTGTCTCTTACTTATCAGCTAATTGTTAATATTACATGTTGAATTCGAACTAACTCTAAATAATGTTTTTACTGTGTTCAACACAGTTGGAATATCTCCAGCGAAAACCGTTGAGCTCACAGGACAAATAGCACCGAAGAGGAGTCAACAATTATGGCAAACGAAAACCGTGTTCTTTCTAACACCACAGGTGCTCTTTTAAATAAACGGTCACACACCTAATTACTAGGTAATTGTTATAGTTATAGGTAGGATAATATGGATTTATGCAACCAATCGGCTACTTCGTGATTATCACTGATAATTTATCAGTATAAATACCTAAAGACTGATTAAAATATACCAATCGCAGATTGATAAGGTTATATACATATCTTTTAGTACATTAGACTTAAACAAAGGTTATTTATAAAAGACTATAAAACAGTGTAGTTAGGAATGAATTTGTGCGTTATGTAAAGCATTATTGTTTTATAGGATTTGATGAATATATTTATATACATTGTTTTCTATTGTTATGCTTGTAGTATGTATGTCGTTCATTGATTATGATTAGTATTAAACATATCTGTAATTAAGATTAGGATTAAGCATCTGATTGAACAAGTTGAAGTAAACAGAGGCTATTGTATAATGTTTGGAAGTGCAGCGTTGTTGTAAATTCAACGTAACGTAAGGTGCAGAATTCTCTGACATAATGCTATAATAATTCTAACATACAAGCTGTGTTACAGATTCAAAAAATTAGGAACGACTAATCATTTTCTGTGCTTTGTTTCAAAAGGGATATTACAATAAACATGCTGCAGCTCAGTTATCGTTGCAATCATTAAATATACTATTATTTAATGGTTTCATTAACTGATAAAAATTAACTTGATTACAAACCGTTGTTAATTTAAGTTATAGGATAAATATTTAATATTACATATTAATAATATGCATATGTACTATATATTATTAAAGAGATTTAACTGAGCTTCGTACTCTTTTAAAAGAAGAACTGAATTTGTAGACTGAATGTTAATACCTAATAAAGAAGTTAAAAATGTTCATAAAAGCAAGATGTGTATTTACAATAGTTATCAAAATCATTTATTATTTTCATAGTGACATTTGATTAATTCGATCAGATTAAGTCTCAATATATTCAATAAAATAATTTTCACTAATACACACGCCTACAGACAATTTATAGTTTAATTTAATTTATAGTAATATCTACTTTTCCTTCATAAAGTATCAACTTTCAAATATACATAACCATTTCAAATAACAATATAAATAAACAATACATATTTGGGTTGGCATAAAAATAGGCATTTTCAAATCTCTAAAACTGAACAATAAATTCAGCAAAGGTAACCTAAACCCTTGCATATAAATTGGTTTTTAAATTTTTCGCCCAAGTCTTGTAGTCATCGGTCATTGACGTTCATCATATTAACCTGTTAATTTAGATTTCTAGCGTTATTTTCATTTCCTGATGGACAGCTCAATGAAGTCAAAATTCAAGAAGACAACTGCAAACTGCAATGGAGCATAATGATGTTAACTTAAGCTTTACCACGGTCCACTGACTACAATTACAGTAGTTTCACACATGAGTAGCCACGCAAAGCATCCGAGTTTGAGTTTTGAGCCATTGTCATTGTTTTCAAGATGTTTTATTGAGAAAATGAAGTGGAAGGGTGCAAGAAGGCTTCCCACCTGTCATTAGCATGCCAAACTTTTTATATCAAACAATACATGAATCCCAACAAAATTTCCCAGACTGTATGAATCCAGCCATTAATTACTTGGCTTTTTCACCTGCTGCCACGTATTTATACTACAATAGGCATATTTGGAACATATATTAGATGGATAAAAATGTATTGGTCCCATTGACAAATTGGTAGAAAAGCCAGCAACAGGTACGCATGACACGAGAATGACAAGCTGGTCATGATAATCTTTTGACATGCCCCTTAAAGTTTGTAACACTTGCTATAATAATTCGTTAATGATGTCAATAATAATTACCACCATATTTGCTTCCTCACCTACTTACCTGTTGTGTGGGCACTTACCTATCTGAGCAGAACTAAAGCTTGAATTGGATTTATAATTGTTATGAAAAGAGCAGCTCGTTCATTACGAAGGTGTATGGCGTGGCTAATCGGATGGTTTTATGAGATTTTATAAATTGGGTAAGGATTTGTTACATAGGTACATTGCAGATGCATGCAGACTAGCTGGCACGCCACGGGTTTCTGGACCAAGTTGAGAAGTATGGAAAGCACCATTGACCCATTCAATTTACATGGACTTCATGCAAACAATGTTTTATAGCTACGGCTTACTTTTTAAGCTTCTAACAAGTTGAGATACATTGTCATAATGAAATGGTTTAGCGTGTTCGAGACCTTTCTCATATGGATTATCAGTGAAGACAATTAAAGAGCTGATGATGATTGTGATGAGACATCAATGTAAAATTATATTAGGCATCTGTTAAAGTCTGGTCGTGTGGTCAGGATAGGATATCGATAACCAATTATTACGGAAATATATCAGATTCCTTGACAGTTAGCCATCAATCAAGATAAAAGTATTAAAAAGTTGCAGTCATGAGCAAAGTCAGTGCAAAATGTACTGTGGCAACCATCCATTGTGCAACGGAAATGCTGAAACGTTATGTTAGCTAATCTACAATTCAGCAACCTGGCAAATTACAATACAAAAGCATCAAATAATTAGACTAAAACATATTTTAGACTATTTGAAGATATCTAACATGACAGAATAAACGACAAGATTTGTATGGGGAAATGCTACCTTAATTGAATTGCTTCCTACTGATATGCCTTGCCGTGCATTTGTAAGTTGCTCAGTAGGTGTGGTCGCCGAGTTCCGTTGGTCATATTTTGTAATATTGGCAAACTGTCGTCAGGCAGACTACAGACTGAAGGAAAAAAGTGCATGTAGGTAGGTTACTACATATTCCCTTCCTAAATGGAGGTACTCATAACAGGTAAATGCATAATAAAAACTTAAAAATCCGTCATGTTTGGTGGAAATTAGTAAAAGAAACTAGTTTGTTCTAGCTTAAGACATAAGGTTTTTTAAAGAGAAACGGTCTATTTTATGTGTCTAGTCTATTTTATGCATATCTACATATACTTATTACGTATGTATGTATGTATGTAGGTACATACAGCCAGGTTGAAATGTAATAATGGAGAATTGAAAAGTGTAGCGTTGTAACATTAACTGATATTAATTTAGCATTCAGATTTTTGCAAGTTCGGACGGTTAATTATTAAGTTGCGCAAATCACTACTTTATGGAAACACTGTCCGTCCGTTGGTACGTAGACATGATAACTCTGACTAGGAAATACCACAAAGAGATTTTCTGCAGCGAGGAATTAGCATAAGCTCGTGACCCTAAGAAGAGGGATCGGAAGATTACAATTACAGGCTACTGGGGTTGGACTAAATACTAAACGTTTCATCCTTCTACTTGTTAAAGTTTGTAACGTCACCCGTTATTTCCGATACTAGCTAATACACCTATTCCAATTTTCTCAAATCGGACTCCTCTTTTAACCGTTTTGATGAAGCAGTTCATGATATCATAACCAAATAATGTTACTTCCAGGAGAGCATTTCTTGAAAAATACATTTCTTAATTGATTTTGAATTGAAGTGAAATTAGTAGTACAGGAATATGATCGATGATAAGAGTAATCATGTGACAGAAGCAATTAATTCCGGTCACAACGGAATGGACTTACATACAGTAATAATTGAATTAGACATTTTATTAATATCATGTAAAACCATTATTATATAGCACATCAAATGTGAGAATTGTACATACGGAAGTCAGTCTTTTCCGTTTTTCAAAATAGAACAGAAATAAACATAATTATTATGCATATTAATAAGATTAAATGATGGCTTTTCATCTTCAACTTTACACTATAGTTAGGTGAGAAATTATATTAGAAATATTATATTAGAATGTTGATGTGCAAAAGACATTGTGTGGGTCCCTTTATAAACGACTAGTAAAGCTACATAAAAATGGTAGAAAAGGGGAGCATAAGAAATAACATGTAAACTTATATATACCTACATTCAAGATGATGATGATGACACATTAATACTGGGCATAACAAAGTACTAACACGCATTGAATTAAAAACGCTACGAAAACCGGGGAACCAGATTTACTCTGAGCTCTTCTACAGGATTGATGGCGACACAGGACTGTGGCAAAATATTTGGATTGGCCGTCGCTGTGATGTCAAAGTTTTTAATGGTTGCGAGGATTAAGTCTGCAGCAACTTTTTCCACAAGTTGATAGCCCATACATGCCCGCCTTCCGTTAGAAAATGGAATAAAATGTGATGGTTTCCAAAATTTGCCAGATTCTGTTAGGAACCTTTCCGGAATGAAAATGTGAGGATCTTTCCAGTACTCTGGGCTGGTGTTGAGCTCATAATTGTTGATCATGACCATCGTGCCCTTCTCAATTAGGTAGCCTAAAGAGGAAACCAAAAATAAATACGTGTTGTTATTTTACTTTACTTTTTCTTTCTGCTATTGATCCAGTGGCAGTGTTGACATACTAGTTGAAGATGACAATGACCATGAAAAAATCAACAATAAAGCCATACATAAAATCTGTCAATATCAAGGTTTATGCATTACCGTCTAGGAAGGAATCAGCAGATGCGACGTGGGGCACTATTGGAGATGATGTCTTTCTCAGGGTCTCATAAATCACAGCGAGAATGTAGTCTTTGTTGCCCAGTTCAAAATGCTGCATAAAATGAAGCACATGCCAACATTAATAATCTGTACGTGTAACCAAAGTCATATTTCTTTAAGTGCTGGACATTAGCTTTAGGACAACATAAAATACGCAACTTCATACAACGCCGTAAACTCGGCAAAGATTTGCTCAAAAGCCAGTAAAGTAAGTGGGAAACAATGGCAATTTTACGCTTGAGGTTGCAACCCAGGTATATTTACTGCATATTATATACTTTTATGAAAGAAAAACGACTCCTTTTCGATGTATGGAAACATGCAGACACACAACCCACTGTCTACTGTCTAAAAGTATGTACGGATTTTCAGTGGTTTCTCACTGCAGCTTATAAATGACTGATATCGCGACGGCATGATTTTTTAAGCCTCTTTTAAAAAACGAACCTCGTGACGAGGACTTGTATAGCGTGTCTGAGAGAAAATATTATTATGCCAAAATAGAAAAGTTAAATTACCTGTTCATATATCTTTGTAGAAAGTCCAGTGACAGTTGCAATTTCTACAATTGCCCTCCCAATCAAATTTGACACTGCGGAATGGCCTCCCAAGAAATCCTCTAATTCGAATAGGACTTGCTCCATGGTTAAATTGTTCTCTGGTTCTGCTTCCTCTAAATGTGCCAGTAAAATGTCCACAAAATCTTCCAAATTCTCCTTGTCCAGGTTTTTCCTACGTTGATAAAACATACGCAGGGTTATAAATGTACCTCGAAAGATAGACTCAAACTTATATATATATGCGTTTTTCAAACAAATGCTTACCTATGAGGTTCTATTATGCGACGAAGAACGTAACTACGAATGGAGTGCCCCATCCCTGCCAAGTTTTGCAAGTGGGATTTAAAGAGTGGGGCCAGACCAGGGAGAACATCCGTAGGATGACTTTGGTTGATTTCCCAGAATATTTCGTCAAATTTATGTACCGTTTCAACAAAGTCTTTGTCATTGTTCCAATCCTCAATCACTTCTGAACAAAAAAAGTCCAAGAATATGCTGGCACACGCTTTTTGTATGTTCAACTTCAGGTTTTTTGCAGCGCATCCATTCTTTTCCAGACTGAGCTGCAACATGTTGATGAACTGAACTTCAGATCGTTCAATAGCCGCTTCTATCCTATCGCCATAAATCCCCGTGTGACAAAATCTTCTGGCTAACGAACGGCGTGTCTTTTGCACCCGAGACCAGTCACAGAATGCAAGTGCTATAAAAATAAAAATTGAAGAGACCAATTTAGTAAATAGATGACAGATGAAGAACCGTGCTTCTAAGAAAATAGCAGCAATATAGTTTAACAATAACGATGACCGTTATAAAGGTCTACGGACTGAAGGTTAACTTTGATTACTCTTTTGTTGTTCATCTTTGAAGGTCTAGAAAAGGTAAAAAGGGACAATGACGTGAAATTGAGAGTATATTATGTAGAAAAAAACTGACTGCCAAAGAAATACAGAATTCTGCAGAATTTTAAAAATAACAAAGTTTTTAACGGAACTAACCAAAAGAGTACTCTAAATGTCAGATAATATTATGCTGTGTATATTGCTCAATAAAACAGCTAGCCATAATAATTTTTATGCTTTCTAAAAGTAGCTGAGACTTAAATTATGGGGCACAATGAGACTTACAATTTCCACGATCATTGCTGAATAAAATATTGTAGCGCATGAAATTCGGGCGATCTCCAAAGTCAGCGCCTTGCTCGATCAACACCTTCCGTATTAGTCGCATGGAGCTCACCACCACCGTCTTCACAGTTCCCAGTTGAAGACTGTATATGTCGCCGTACTTCTTTGAAAGATTTGTCATGACAGCAAAAGGATTTCTAAAGTAAAAAACGATAATCCTTCATCATCAGCCATAATTACTTACATTTATAGAGAAAAAACTTACATTTATTGTATTGCATGCTGCAACATTTATGCCTTGTGTTAAAAAAGGTGTCAGACGGACTTAATCTGTTGTCTAATCCGCAGCCCCATTATTACACCTGACATGTAGCACACGAGTCGCAGAATAAAGCTAAGCTATCTTCTATTATTCTTACCCATTCATCAAATGCAGGTGTCCAATTATAGGAAGTTGAAATGGGGAAGGCAGGATTTTCCTTGCGCAATCAGACGACGATGATCTTCGCTTCCTTCGTATGGTGATCAGGTAAACGAGGAAGATGGAAAGCACAAATGTTGCAGCTACAGTTGTCCAAGAATTACTTTGAATATTCGGTTTCATCATTCTGTATAATCAAAAGGAAATAAAAAAAACAATGTATTATAATTTGATTGAAAATATTCACTTCCATTTTTAACAGCAGATGAGCTATGTAATGTAATTTCAACAAAATAACAGGTGGATGGTATGTGTTCACGCCTTCAGGCCACGACATCATAAATATTTAAGACTGATCAAAGGGTTAATTATGTTACCAGGAGTCAGATGGAAAACGATAAAATAATATGGATACGATCGCTTGATCTACCTCAATATATTCTCCCTTGAACAAGGGAATATTATATTTACAAGAGAAAGCCTTGATTATATGTTAATTTTTTCTTACAGCATCTTTGAAAGTTTGAAGGTAGGGGAAAAAGGACTTTCAAGGTTAAGGGCTCTTCCACACAATTAAAATATTTTTTGCTATTTAATGGCTTACCAGTATAGGAAATAAAAAATAGGAAACGGCATATGTGTACCGTGCAAGATACTTGATTAATAAAAAATCTTTAAATCTCAATTTGCCCTGATCTATGTAATACGTGAAATCTATCTAATCGTGATATAACCACATAAGTTTAACAATGGATAAGACAACAAAATGAAACAAAATTTTATACAACTTACACATGAATTTATCACAGATATTTAAATATTTTAAGCAAACTGAATTTGCCAACAAACCTAAAAACAGCAGAGTAAAACCCCGAGTTTTTACAGCTTCCAATGGAATAGCTTCCAGAACTGGAACAGAATTGGCCACACAACAAACTTCGGCTTCCACAGGTAGAAAATTGGATAAGATGACTCTTGAATGTTTGACAAGCAAGAAGAAAGTCACACACGGCTAGCTCCCACACGAATGAGCTGGATGAAGATTTTCTCCACGACTTTAAACAAGTTTGAGAGTAAAAAAAGGAACCTGTGGGCAGGGACTGAGAGTGAATGAAACAACGTGTTTGGGAGTAGCAACAGCCACAATGATGATGATGAACGGAGAAGAATGAAAGGTGGAACCTTCTTGTAAGTACGCATGAATAGGTAAAAACCTTCTTATTCTCTTCTTAAGGTTTCTCTCGTCAACTTAAATCACACGAAAAACAGTCTCATTTACCAGACTGACTTACCTGTTCCCTTACATAAATATATCCTTATTAGAGCCTCTAACAATCTATATATTCATTATATCTCTGCGTACATAATACATTCATGCAACCTGGGTCAGAAGTCTTTTTCCTACTACTCTGATCAATGTGAATATCAAGATGGACAAAAGAGTATGATATTATTATTAGTAGTTTGAAAGCATTTTGTGGCTAATGGTAAGTGATTCTCATCCACTTACACAGCTTTTAGCCAAGGGATAATAGGTTAGTAGTAGGATACAAATCATTTTTGAAGTTCAATAGATCAGGTTTTATGATATTTTGCTATTTGAAGTAAAATCTGAACAAGGTGGACAAAATCCTCAATAATATACATAATAATACAATGGTACAGCTTATTATTATGCCAAGTAATAATAGTTTGTTTCTCAGGCAGGTTTGTTTCCTTCCTTTTCCTTTCTCTCACCTTTTATTACCTTATTTTTACAAAACTTCTTTATTAATTGGCAAAGCTGGACATTGTAGCTTGCTTGGTGACATTCAATTATGCTGCTTATGACTTTGTATTTTTCGGGGATAACAGATTTAAGCTGTAAAAGTAATGCACTTGATCATATTTTATGATTTATCTCGTCTTGGCAGTTATCGTTCAATTTGGTATTATATTTTTTGTTCTTTAACAATCATCCCTTCAACAAAACGGAGATTTTCATTTGTAACGATAGCTTGGTATCTACACTCGTAAATGGTGAGGGATGGATGTAGAAGAAACCTTGCTGTGGCCGCAGCAGAATATTATGCGCATTGTCAAGCCACACGCTCATGTAACAGGCTCTAAAATAGGTGCATGAGTCCCTTTATTTTTTATAGTGAACCAGTGTCTATAAGGAAATCTGAATAATATGTATACTTGTTGTAAATATTATATAGAGCTTCTTTTCCATGGTTCTGGTAATCCGGAAAATATCAAACTTGGGAAGAAAAAAGATTATTATTACCTGTAAGCAGTTGCTAATTATTACATGTATTAATGAATGTTCATTGCTGCGTGCTACATTGTTATACACGACTTTAGGATGAAAATTATATTTATAACTACTTAGGCGTATTTTAGAACATATTATTGTAGTATCTTGAAAATTTTATGGATTAAATGCAACAAGTAAGTAATATTCATCTAGCACATAAGAATCTACGAAACAAACAACTTACGAGACGAGATAATATAACAAGTTAAATATAAAAGGAGATTTGATTATCACACTATATCAATATATTATGTAATATATTATCATTAGATAACATACAACTGTAATCGTATAATTTCTAAACGCTATTTCAAAATAACCATAATTAATAATGCTTAATTAAACTAATTAATTACCATATGAAATAATTCGAATCATTTGTATTTACTTACATTGTAGTAAATACCTAGCACTTGTATTTCGTTTTGCTATAATGAAGTTTCCTGTTGGAATGCTCCGATCGTTCCTCGGCAGACAAGAAGCTCGTTCGCATTTTTCTACAAAAAATGAGGGTTTTCCCCAGATGCTTTCGATTGACATGTTCAGGAAACTAGGCATTTGTCACAGATTCGACTCCTGGCATTGCAAAAAAATGCAGAGATAACCTACGCCTATTTTTTCCTTGTGAATCTGGCGTCGTGGTGCACAGTTAACAGAGGTTTGTAGAAAAAGGTTCCACGGGGCAGTAGTGACAGAGGTCGAACGGTGAATCAGCATACTATGATTGGTTGAAAAGCTGTGTGGAAGTGGCAAAAGTAGGGCTTCTCCCGAATATGATCCAGCATGTGAACGCGAAGGTTACAAGTGAAAATTTCTTGAGGCAGAAGACGCAAGTGTGAATGTTCCGATTTCAGAGCAGATTAACCGGATACCTTTTAATTTAAGTCTTTCCACACTCGGGACACGGGAACCTTTTCACCTGTTCGGGAAAGTAGAACATCGTGCGGTGACTTGTGAGGCTGTCTTTCCAAAGAAAGGTATTTGCAAAAGCTACTTCTCGACAGAGTCCATCGGCTAGTGAAGTGGATGAAACGCAAGTTACCCCAGTAACCGATCCCTGGTCCATAATCATAATCTACATAGAAAATCAACAATTGCATACGGTGAACCCTGAAAGAAAGGATCAAGAAAATTCAATAGAATCACTAAAAAATTTAACTGGTTGCTGTTTCCTACATCATCACAACTAACTAATCAAACTCCTAAACCCACTACCATTTCCAGCGTTAAATATCCCCGTCTTCCAGACAAATCCTAAGTTTAATTAATCCAATCAACTCTTCTCCTACCTTCCATTTTCAAAGCAAACCCACCTTCCAAAATACAATACTTAATTGTCATTTAAACCCGACTTAACTTAACCTGAACTTGTTGCAAATTGACCAACCAGTAGACCACATGCCGCCATCAATCTAACAAAAGGTATGTGAAAAACGAGAGGATCTTTGTTGCTTTGTTCAATCTCAGGTCGCCCCACTCCAGCAAGCTGCCAGGATTTGACACTGAATCCACTTGTTTTGGTTGAGTGGCGGTAGCGCAGATCGACACCTCTCTTATCGCTTTATTGACACATGTAACTTGGGTTGTGTTTACAGAGGGGACGTTTTTCGCTTTGTTTAGTTGGTTTTCAATCAACGACACTGCCTGGAAGAGCAATTAAGTTAGCTATTTTGTAGAGCAATTAAGTTAATTATTTTGTTTAGTTTTGGTTTGTCAGCTTTATTATTGCTTTCTATGTGTTGAGGGAAAACGACAATCATTAATTTGCTCATTAATAATTAATTTTTGCTGTGATACCCGTTTTCCGTGGTTGTGTTTAAATGTCAATTAAGTTGTTGGTGTGGCATCATGAAACAGATTAAAGCTGTTTGAGTGAAACTTGTGGTGGGTTTTTGGCTCATATGCAAGAGGTGGGATATTTATAGTTAATTGATCATTTGGATTTTTAAGTGGTGTTACATTTGTTGAAAGTGGGGTTGATTATTATTATTAATTATTGTTATTGTTAATTGTTTTTTAGAGGAGTAGGATCATGGATGTTACCAGGATGTTTAAGAAGGTGGGCGGACGTGGATCGGGCAGGGGTAGTCGAGGTGGCGGTGGTGGCAGAGGAAGAGGTCGCGGAAGAGGGGGAGGACAATTCTCCGCAAAGAAAGGAATTCCTGTGGTGGAGTTGGATGATGAGGATGAAATTTGCAATATGGCATTTGAGTAAGTTCCATGGAAAGTTTTTGGTTTGGAATATTAACTTGTTGGAGAAGTTATTCTTATCATTTTGCATGTTCCTCAACAGAGTAGCGGAGATGGATAATAACTCCCTAACGAAATCATTTGAGACACTTAATGCTGCTACTGAATTGGACGGATTTGACCCTATGACAGGTACTACACTATGATTAGCTTCCCCTTTTATTGTGATGTAATGATATGATGGATAGCTATTCATAAACGATGACGCATCTAATTTTTGGTAATTGTAACAGGTTGCATATGGATTTATCCAACCAACCGACCAGTACGTGATTATCAGTATGAAATTGTGAAGACTGCAATGTTCAACAACACATTAGTCAGCTTACCAACAGGTT
>JAHZMV010003244.1:0-10824 GCA_027743765.1 Coecobrya sp. COE2 | reverse complement strand
CCATTTTCCGGTAACGATTCTTTATCTACTTAAAAGCACTTGCAAGATCCAGTACCAAAAATTTGGCTGTTCTTCCGGAAAACCTAACTAACTAGAAACTAATGAGCCTCAGAAAATATTGACGCTTCATAGCAAATTTTGGTGTTATGACTTACGACTATTTTCATGATCCATCTACACCCTTGTCCCGGTTGGGTTTGGTATACGAGATGATCAATATGAGATCATATATTATTGTGCACGCATATTTGATTTCCGCAACCCATTAATCATACCTAAGTGTTGAAAGATTTTATGGCATCGCTGGCTAATGAATCAGAGTGAATTGCTGGCATTGGCTCATCACCCATCTCTCATTATGACAAATGAGATATTCAGAAGCAATTATTCTTATGGAATGAATATATAATACGTGATGCTATGCAATATTTTACTACTTGTTTTAATTAAACGTGTCTGTACTACCGAGGTATGTATGTGTATACGCACAAATAACGCACTGCAAAACTATCCGATTTGCATAAGCATTTCAAATTTGTTAAGGTTTCGTCAACCCAATGATATGTTGGAATTTTGGAATGTTGCCGTTTGATTTACGTATTTTACATAATATATGATCCGCCACCTATGTATGTGTTTGTTTTGAAACTTATGCCTGTCCGTTTCACTGTACTGGCACCAATTATTTTCTTAATAGACCCTTGCAACTGGTTTGACATTGATGCATGATCGCTGACAAAATTACATTTTTGCAAACTTACCCGAAAAATGAAGGCATGTGTAAGTTATAGTGTGCTTACTTTCTCGTATCACGTGACACCGATGATGATAGGAGAAAAATATTATAAAAATGAGGTCTTGCTCTCCTTTAACCTTTACCCATGTATTTTCCTCGATTTGCTGGCGGAATAGCGGAAATAAGTAATAAAACATGTATCTAGAAAAAAGAAGAATTTCGTCAGAAATGTATATCCTACGTGTGTGAGTGTTAATTTGCATATTATGTTTATTTTAAGGAGATTTGTAGAACAGATGCGATCATATTCTCATTTTTTCTTCTTTATCTATGAACCATAAATGATATAAATAATCTAGCTAAATGGCTCTATATGAAAAGTGACATCAGTGTGTACCACCCAGGACGAGATGGCTCTTTGGAAAAGAAGCTTGAAAGAAAATATGTAGCAAATAAAAAATTACTTTGAATAAAGTCATTCAGTTATATGATGATACCAATTCACAGAACACAGAAAAGAAATTAATAAAAACTCAATTACAATATAGAGAAAGTGAAGTAAGTATCTAAATAATATGTAACTGCAAATTATTACATATGATGGGAGGCAAGAAATTATCTAAACGATATTATTAAACTACGCTTCAAAGATTGAGCACTACTGTGAAATGCATATTAATATTTAATGTCATAATCGTATAAAAATGGTTACCCAACTTGCATAATAATGGACAGCAAACTATACAAGTGCACAAGGAGCAGATATAGCTTTTATTTTGTTATCAATTACTTTTAGTACCATCCATTTGTACATAAAAAATAATAAAAAAACGCAAAAACCAATTGGATAATAAGTAAGTTTGCTGAGGTCTTTGTGGGTAGTTCCCAGCTTGTCAGGCATTCCTCCCACAAGACGAAGTATTGTATTAATTGCATTTAACGTGTGGATAAAATTAATACGATGGTATTGTATATGTACTGAAAATGAACCACACACGGCATAAGGCATTAAATCGGGTTTCCTGTAGTTGCAATCTCGTCGAGAGAGAAAGCGGATGCGATTATATAGCTGTGCTGTAACGCTTTGTGTGTTGTAACAACGACAAAAAACGAGGAGATCATAATACGAGCATACAATTTTTGCCTACGTTAGTATATAAATATGATATTATCCGAAAAAGTTGCATGTGACGGTGATTGATTAAGTGGCTGCAGCGTGGCAAGCACATACAAACACACAAGGCAACAACTAGTATCCTTTCACGTCCTCTACTCTGTAATATGTCGCAAAAAAGTTTTTCTCTCCGCTCTATTTAAAATAAATGACCGTGCACCACAAACTCACTCACTCATTGTCAGTGGATGGTGAATGCCATATAATATGCTGCTGACGTATCTATAAAACGCTATAAAATGCAAAACCAAACTATAATATAGCAGCCAACAACTTATCCCGGCCTGAAATACTTTATCCATCGCTAGTGGCATTAAATTGCAAAGAAATATGAGAAGGTTCACTTTTCTAAAGTCAGTCAAGAGGTTGGGTATATGGAATTGGGATTAGTTGTATGAATTTTTTTCAATTGATATGGTCCAAGGGTGGCATTAAACGCAAGCATACACACATAACCATCACAAAACTGTATATTTTAAGCAGTGATTTTAAGCAGCAGTTGAAACTCCGATAGGCAATAATGTAGGAACATTGAACGTGATCGTGAACATATTTTTTTCTGAAGAATGAAGGGAAGGTGGGAGTGAGGTAGGTGGTGCTTTTTATGCACTCTATCTTTTCACTCAAGTTTAAAAAGTATAAGGCATTAGCCATGCATCATTTTGTCTTGAAGGCGGTGCCCGTGGTGTCTGGAAAGCAAAAGAGATTTAGAGAAACAAGAAGTTTTATGATACACCACCATTAAAAAGCCAACATCGTTTTCATTGATTCGTTATCCATTCATTTATTTTCACTATAAAACGAGATCTTGCTCACTCGTTCTTCTGACAGTTTATGCATGTCGTACACGCATACATGCTTAGATGAACATACTTTCATACGTATCACCACTACTTCCACCACAGAGTGCAATTCTAATCTGTAAAAAAACCCGAAATACACTTGGAAAAGTTTCGACTTCGCTCTTGACTCTTGACTTCTTTATACTCATAAAGAATAGCAGGAACAGTAATGATAACCCAGGGAATGCCACAAAAACCGGAGATAGGGAGCGGGTCCCCACCAGAGACCAGAATAAGTTACCATTGAAAAATACTTCTAGAGCAAACGAGAGAAAAAAAAACAGTAACCCAAGGAATGCCACAAAAACCGGAGATAGGGAGCGGGTCCCCACCAGAGACCAGAATAAGTTACCATTGAAAAATACTTCTAGAGCAAACGAGAGAAAAAAAAACAGGAGAGACGGTCACACTTACACACATTATTCTTAAGGAGTTAATATAATACCCATTTCCGTTTCGCTTTTGGGCACGTTTTGTTTTGTTTGCTGGGATATAAACATATACCACGTCTTTGTGTAAAGTGGAAAACTGTAAAAAAAAGGTCTAACAAAACCTTTTTAATGGCATTCCTCTACATAATATTTAGTGGTTCATCTAAGTACATGTATGAATAAAACCGACAACACAAATTTGTTCACTTTCTTACATAGGGCACATCTTACTTATATTCTTGTAAGGTTCACTATTACATGTTTCCTCCTGATCACTCCTCCATCGTAATGGTATAGGAATATTATGGCATGCGTTTCCGTTGTGCCTGCTTGCCCGCAAGTTACCTTTCCAGCTTTATCGTACTCCTCATCATAAGCATCGGAGTCAAGAGAGAAAAGCAACTGTTTTCACGGCAAGTGTGCTCACTCAGCTTTTGGGGCCGGTTTGGAAAGAAGCAGTTGCAGCACAAGCTCTCTGTGTCATTTCCTCTGGCGAAAAAATATCAGCATTGTTATATCTTGCCTGTGTGTTTTGGAAAAAGAAAAATACAACTGTCAACATTATCATCATCATCAGCGGCGTGGTGTTTTCTGAAAGAAAGTGTATGTGTATAAGTGTTGTTTGTGTGCGTGCCGACAAAAATATGCTTTCGAGCAATAACAAAAACAGCATTAGCGGTAGATACTGTAAGAAGAACGACAATAATAATACCATTTTTTGTTGGTAAATTGTGAATAAAAGCCACCGCGTAAAAGTGTAGACTTAAAGAGAAAACTCGTTTGGTTTGTGCAGTCACCCAAAATACAAAAGTAAAAAAAGTGTAATGGTGGGAGTGAGAGTTAAGTAGTAAAATCCAAATACTTTTCTTTTCGGTTTTTGTTGTCCATTCAGCAGTACCGAACAACATCAACATTACTACAACCACTGCCATCAAAAACTGTTACCACTTACTTTTTACTCGCAACTTTTTTATTACAAAGTCCTAGAAAAACACATAGGTACATAGTTTCGATTTTTTTATTCTCTTGTGTGAGTGAAAGTGTATTTGTTTTTTGTACTTGTTTTTCACTTGGAGAGAGATCCATTCTATTTCTTTCACCAGCATCATCACCATATCATCGTCACCGGTCCTATCAAGGGACACATATAAAATAGGATGGAAGGAGCATCATTCTAGTTGTCTTCATCATCATTTCTACCACCGCCATCAGCAGCAGCAGCCTCAAAAGTGCCAGTTGTGCTGGTAGCAAATACATAAAGTGTAGGACAGACAATTCTACTTTCTGGTTGTTTTTGTGGCTTCCAGGCAAATTATTTAGTTAGTATTTTTGTTGTTCCGTGGCCTGAACAATCTGCAGAAATAATATTAACCCAAGAGGACAAAGTAAAAAGTTGGCCCATGAGGACAGAAGAATAAATGGTAATGGTATACGTATATGTGTAGTAGTAAATGGTAAAACATTGAATCCTAAGCGTTCTATGATGATGGCAAGTTAAAGTAAACAAAATGTCATACTTTCGAAATGGTTTACGATTTTCGTCCTTTTATCTCTATGCTGCATCACCCGCACTGGTACCATCATCCTAGCTTATCAACTGTAGTAGAACATTAGCGCATGCAAAACTGTTTTTTTCCTGCATGGTTGGTTAGTTGTATTATGAATAAACTACATTGTTGTGAAAAAAGAGGAACTGTCACATAAAATGTTTAGAGCAATGTCATATGCGGGTACTACTTTCCCTTGCTTGTTTATTTTCTTTAATAACGAAATATGGGTTACAATAACATAGTATCTAACAGTGTTTTAGAACAAAGGTGGGACATCATTCCTAAAAATTGGAAAGTAGAAACTAGAGCGACACTACACTACCTATCTACATTCATGAAACTTTGCCACTAGCTTCTACATAATAGTTTGCATATTGTGTATATACCCTTATTTCACCATAAACCGTGAAAACGTGTTGTAAAAAAGTAATCCTCGTGCTACTATTATACTGCTGTCTTCCTACTTATCACTGTAAGGTGTATGGCAGTAGTCGAAAGAATAAGAATAATGCCATAACTTTAAGTTGTAAAGCATCACCCTTTACAACGGGAGTGCTATACGATTTCACTGTTAGAATTACGATTCCTTCTGTATTCGCAATATGAACTGAATATTTAAAAAAAAGATATGTGTGTGGACATGTAGAAAAGTAAAAAAAAGTATCGTCTTTGTTAAAAAAAATCCTTCTGCTTGGTTTCGATAAGACGAGCTATAAATGCCGATGCCAAAGGATCCTACTGAGCTTCAGGCATTCATGAAAAAATGGACTTGAAAGTAGACTTTCTATCTTGAAAACCGTTTCACTCTTTTCATTCGTTCCTTCATCTGATTTTTTGGTCTATACGAATAAAAATTCACAGGGAGGAAAGCTATAATATACCTACACGATTTTTTGTAGAAAGTGCATGAACCTGTTTATTCACTTTGAATATTGAAAAAATAGGTCTTTGGTTTGGCTGTTTAGTGTTGGTTGGATTCGTTCATTCGTTCAAGCCGTATTTTTATGCATTGACTGTGCTGTGGTGATGAGGAAAAAGAGGAATTTTTATTTCCTCCAGCTAAATCTGTGTTTCTCTTCCTTATCATCAGACAACTCCGGTTTTTGTAAGTTTTCTTTCCTGATGAAAGGCATATGTGCATATGTATATGGGATACATAAAACTGCAAATCTGAATGACTGACTGGGTGAATGATTGCAAAGGAGCGAGTCAGAGTCAAATTGTACTGATGGTGTAATACCAAACTTTCCTTTCTAAAACTCTCAACACTTTTTAGCGTCCACATCTAATTTTAGAAAGTGAGAAAAGGGATAAAAAGCATCACGATGTGGAATCATTCAATACACATATTTTGCCTATAGCTCATGTCCTGGTCTATTTGCGTGTGGTGAGATTACCAAGTATAGGTACATACGTTATATAAACCACCAAAAAAAGTTGTCAGTGTAAGCGACAAACTAAACTCTCACTCTACTTCTCTGATTTACTATATTTTTCTGTGACTTTTTTTCATTTAGCCTATTCATCCATCCATGTCTCTCATTCACCCAACAGAAAAAAATCTGGTAGTGCTGCTGCCACGGATTTTTTTGATTAAGTAAGTCAATGTGTGTGACTTGTACGGAAGAAAGAAGCCGATTTAAAAAGTTGTTTTTTATATTTCCCTGAAACCGATCCGCTTACTTAGCCATCCTTGTTTCGCTCTTCCCAGCGTCATTTCAAACATGCTGCTATCATTCATGTGTAACAGCTTACAGTACATAAATTCCTACTAGAGTGTTCCTTTTCCCCGTTTGCTGCTGCTGCTGATATAGTAAGTAGTGCACAGAGGGTTTAACTACATAAATTCACAAAGAGTCCGTCCTTCGTTATCGTCATTATCATTAGCATTATAATTGGTGACAAATGAGGAAGGGGAGGGAAGAAGTCACATGTGCGCACTATTTACACATGAAAAATGTGTACTATGTACTACCACATATTATATGTACCTATAAAATGTAAAATGTATGTATGTACATTAAATAAATAAATGAGTTTTGATCCAGAACAATAACATTTGGAAACGGGAAATAAATAACAGCAAACGCTTTAAAAGGTTAAATAATGTTCTCTAGACAAACAATTTATTTTGTGACTCTGAAGTAGCATCTTCTTCCCACTGTGACTGCATATTATAGCATCCCGTAAACACCAGAGTATTATTTCAACGGATGAGAGAACAACGCGAAAACTAAAACAAAATTTTTTGAGAGGAAAGTAAAGAGTGGATAGAGTGAGAGGAAAATGGATTGAATTGTGCCATATGCAAGGGAAACCACTTGATGTTATTGTGTTTTGTGATCCGAAGCATTTTTGTGTGATTGTGAAATATTCGATTTTCTCATCCCACAAAGGAAATCAACAGAAACTTTCTTTTCTCTGCGTCTTCGGCAAACTCAAACCACTTTGTCGCAAATGAGAATACACACCAGAAGAAATAGATATCGGGAAACAGTCACAAAATGTACACATCTCCCACTGTGTCGGCAAACTAGAGAGTGTCGTTGTTTGTTGTTGATGTTGAGAACTCGAGCGAGAAGTTGGAGAGAGAGAAAAGAGCTGTTGTAGAATTCCATTTTACAGTTATGCATTTGTATTGAATGTACCAATCTATGCCCACCTAGGCATTTTTACATTGTCTTCCATACTTTCTCGGCCAAGTTAAACTTGTTCTTGTGAAGAACAACAAGGCCGGATTCAATACACGTTATTTCTTATTTTCTATTTCTAGTTTGGTCCCTTTCTTCTGTATTGCGGATGACGTGAAGAGGGAGAAAGGAGTGAAAATGGAATAATGACATTTATATTATTTTATTGCTGGAGGCAATAGATGCTCATATAGTGGTGGTAATACAAAGCAATTCCATTCCCGTTCTCTTCTGCTCGCTTTCACACGCTCGCTCGTGCTGTTCTGTACTGTTCACTGATCTCCCAAAAAAGAACGCAGTCAGCCAAGGGATTTCCAAGTCGGAAAGTATATTTTCGTACGTCTTCAGCTGACTTTCAGTTCAAAATTCTTATAAAATAGATATGTGAGTAGAATGTGAAATGGAAAAGTCGGCGGAGAAAGGCACATGAGCCAACACATGCTTATAAACTCGAAGAATGAATGCTACTTAATATAATGTTCTTGCTCTACTTTTGTGTTCTTTCTACTGTGAATGTAAGGATTACTGAATAAAGCATGCTGGAAAATGAAAACTGCATTTATTTAATGAACTTGTCACATTAAGCAGAGAAAGGAGCCGAACATGATGAAATGAAGTTCTCTGTTTATATTCATACAAAGCACATCGTCTCGTTGTTCTCATGTTGCTTATTGTAACTGTTCTTTCGCATCATTATTTTCATAATTTGTGCACCCATGCATAATCATAATAATAATCTTCCGGATAATAATAATAGTAATTAATTATGTCGAGAGATTTGAGTGGGAAGGACAAGAGCAGGGTTTGTGTGACGTAGAAGTAGGCACAAACGAAAACCATGCAGCGAAACAGTAGAAGAGGCCGTAAAACCACAAAAGGGCCATTTCCTTCGCACAAAAAGATCATCATCAGCCTCATTCTCGTTTAGATTGTAAATCCAGTGTATTATCTTATCAATTTCTGAACAGGAGCAGCAGCAGAACTGGAAGCATCCATAACCCTGGAAAAGTTGAATTGACGCGACCAGACGGCTGGACTACCAAAATATTCAAGAGCAGCTGTGCCTGAAGCACCAGTTGGAAGATTCTCTACAGCACATTCAATCATTTTCAAGTTAACCCTCTCATATCCATATTTCAATATTATTAGACACCAGGGGGACCTATATATGTAAGGATGGCGGATTCAATCAGTTTAGAAATTCAAGACCACTGCCCCGCCGGCCTGGAAATATTCCAGAACGAGCGTCTTTTATCTGTCAACTTTACAGCAAGTAAGTGCCAACTAGCCAGCTTCACTCTGTGCTAATCTATTTATGCATTTATCTGTAAGTTTCACACAAACTTGTTAACGTGATTAAGGTACAAGGTCATATTATTACGATTTGCTTATGTGCAGACATGTATTTATGGGTACTAGTAACCCTGTTAGGTTAAGCCGATTTCAATAGAAACCCCGTCAACCGCATAATATATTTCTATATGAGATTACTTGAGAGAAAGCCGCTTTACAATTTCCTGTTCGTTTCGATCCTATCAGTGCGACTGAGATAGGAAACGAAAGAGATAAACATGATGCTATATTGCATAGCTAGCTGGAGGGCGAAGCAGGCAAAGAAATTGGAATGGGATACTTTTTATTGGATATACGTATATTATTTATTAGTAAATTGGTAGACGGTAAATGTCTATATTGCTTACCGCCAGCCGTATTACCTTTATATAGAGCGCCACATCGCAGGACAGGGGAAAGCAATTTACATGGTTAAACGGTAAAACGAGCACATTGCTATTATTATTGGTGCCATAATAATATTTTTGGTTGGCCACTGCATGACGTGTCATGTTAATGCACTATGTGTCCTGTACGTTGTACTTTGAGTGTGTAGTGCACACTTTCCTACAAGCATTTTGATCATACTAAGCATGTGGATCATATATTTTTACAGGCATATCATTGAACATACTCTAGAACAACCCATATCCATGTACATTACACACCATCCAATGTACGATACCTAAATTATATATGTATGTTATAATGTGGCAGCGGGTGGGCTTCTTTATGAAAGCCCTTTCTCTTTCATTTTGACTTTTCTGCTTCACCCGTTAAATAAAAGTCTGAAAGGTGTAATGCATAATAATGCCAGATTGTAAATAATATTTATAAATACGGTGGCCTTTTGTTGAAAAAAATGTTGCATTTCGTCTTTCTGTGGATTTAAGAAATATGGGAGAAAGTGAGAAATGAGCAAAGGAAATGGACAGGATAGGAAACAGGCAAAAACGAAAAAAAATATTGAGGCGGTCAACCAGCAAGCAAATAATAAACACGACGACTTTTGTGTATGCATGAATAATGAAGAAAGAAGGAAAATAAAGAGGAAAACGGAAGACCCAGGTAAATCCACGAGACTGTATTAGTCTTTATTATAGTACCAACCATAGTCGTCCATTGGACAGGCTGATGGTTGATGCATGGTGGGTTGGCCGGTCGGCTGATTTTCTGAAGAAGTAGACACAAGCTTTCAGGCACTGACGTTAGGCACTTTGGTGAGATTTTTGAGTTCTCCCATTTATTTGTGTCAGATGGAACATCAAAATGTGAATGAAGAGGAGATAATACGGATTTTGGTTATACAATATTACTATTACCACTCACACTGTTAGACGTTTTCCTTGCTTAGACGTCTTTTATACTCGTCCATTGGAAAGTCACTGAAGTCAGGTTGATAATGAGGGAACAAGGAAGCTCACTCAATTACTCATTTCATCATGTTGACTGCATACACTACATCTAGATATATCTTGTATATATTCTACATGTATAGAACGGGTCATTTATGTATGCATTTTCACTCTCTTTTCTTGCTGATGTGAACAAAAGGGAAAGCTCCTAGTCACTTCGACTTTTGCTGCCACTATTAAATACCTTGCGGTTTATAGCATTAATTCAACGGTGAAAGTACATGGCTTCTTTCTTTGCCAATTGCCGCTGATGGCCTATGTAAAATACAAAGTTATCATTTACCATAAAATCAACTTTGGTAGTAATAAACTTTCTCTTGCCGGGAAGCTTTCATTCCTGGTGTGCATGCGTACAGCCATGTATAATGTACACTCTCTGCATCTAAAGTATGCCTGTACAGTTCTTAAGTTTACGCGGAGAGATGCATGTCAACATAGTAGATTATGTACCCGGTTTTCAGCTAAAGTAAGTTTTTTTCTCCCTTTAGACTTTTGCCGCTTATAGTTACCAGTTTTCAAGTCTAATTTTCTCGTGATTACTCCAACCACAAAATAGTTTCCATTCCGTTTTCGTTTGTTTGTCAAAGTCAAAAAGGATTCCTTTCGTTTATTCTCTATTTGGTTGGCCACAACAATGCATATTGCGCTTCTGAA
>JAHZMV010003243.1:0-19838 GCA_027743765.1 Coecobrya sp. COE2 | reverse complement strand
TTTGCAATAGCACCTTTGCTAAAATGAAATTCATTGCGTTGGCTCCATTTCAGATGAGGCTGACGATATTGGTTTTATGCAAGGATAGGTAGGCGAATAATTTGTTCGTGAGCAACCAGCAACATAGGTAGGCGACTTTACACGACATTATGGGGCACTGTGAGATGTGAGAATAATCCCATATCATAAACGATGCTAGCGTTGACTATTAAATATTTTGATTGCCGTTACTAGCGATGCCTCCATGCTAACATTACAACAATTTTCTAATTCATATTTTATAGGGCAGTGAAATAGGTATGCTAATTATTTAACATTTAAATCAATTGTTTAGTAGTATTGCAAAAGTACATGTGTACGTATTCCTGCGTTTCCATGTAAAATTACCTAATAAAAGGATTGAAAATTATATCTGGGAATGATCGTTATTTATCATTATTGTCAGTGTTACATGAAGAAGCAACTGTCGGCTTTCATTAAACTTTACAATTTGCCATATGAACGATTATGGTAGCCCACAAAGGTGACGTTAATGTGCGAACTTGGAACAAAGATGAATCAAAATGATAGTTATACGCAAAGCAAAAAAATGCTACGCAAACAATTTCACGCAAGTAGGTACGTAGTTCATTCCTTAACAAAAAATGGTATAGTTATAATATGAATTTATGAGAACACCCTTAAGAATTTGCTACCTTTGCGAAATCTTTAAGTTAACGACATGCAATAGTATATCTATATTTTACAGATTAGGGGAAAAAAATTAATGTATGCAAAAAAATACAAGTTAGTTTTTTAAAAATTGTTCCCGATGATGACTTTGAATGCAGCGATAAAGCTTGGATGATCGTTTTCTTCCATTTTTTCAGAACTATTTTTATAAAATCGGAACTAAGTTAAAGAGATAATTAAAGACCTTTTAAATTACGGAGACCAGTGTAAGGTTACCCTCAATTAACAGAATCTAATTACAATTGGATGCATTATTCTTATTTTGACGGTGATGATGAGATGATGGTCAGAATGCTATTAAATATAGTTATACTAGTATTTAAAATAAAAAACATGGTTTAAAACAAAAGACAAGTTTTAATTTTAGACTAGATTAAATATTTTTTTAGCAAACTGTTTCACAACCTCTTTGTTAAACATAATATGTCATATAAGAAAGAATAATATGTCATAAAGGAAGTGATATATAGAAGTATACTATCCTACTAGATCATTCCAGCTCATCATCCCAGTATAGGTTATCGATAGCAACGAGTTCACCCCCGATCACTACACAAGTGGATAAACTAGGACCTGGAATGGACTGGTTGGAGTTCCCATGTCTTTTAATCCAGTCACTCAATGAAAATTCCTCGGGGGGCTCAGAGGGCGGTTGTGGGGATGACTTTCCCCATTCTTTGGATTCCTTGTCCCATTCCCAATCCCATGCCCACTCATCGTTATCCTCTTCTTCTTCTGATCGACTCTCGGAGTTAACTGTCATGCTCACCGTTGGGGGAGTGGTCCTTCTTATTTTTGTATATTCAACCGTCAGGGACCCGAAGGTTATCTTGGATGAACTAGTTGTGTTCAGCTCGTTTACTCCAACGTGGCTTGCTTCTTCACTAGTAGTACCGGCTTCGTCGACAACCTCAACTCTTGGATATTCCACCCTTTCCACCTGCCTCCTTAGTGTAAAAATTTTGGGATGTTGACTCGCCATCTTTACCTCAAGAACTTCGATATCTAATTAGAATAACAGAGCAGTTACCGACTAACCTCTTCACCAAAAAGTAAAGCGTACAGAAAATTGAGATATTTTTTCCACCAGCGCATCTGTAGTAGAGATCCTTATGACTTGTGTGAGCACCCATGTGCCTTGGACTGGTCGCACCCAAAAAGTGCCCTCCTCCCTGGGGTGTTCAGATTCTGTGTGTATTTATAGATTCCACATCTTATTCCACTTTTTTTGTGTTACCTGAGTTTGCTATAATGTTTAGCGTTAACACCTGTTAAGCCAAGTAGGTTTAATTAAGAGTTGTGGAGTTTAAGACTGAAAAGCAGGTGAGTGATTTTTTTTAAATGTGTACTGACTTCGGGCGTTAATTGAGTCGTTTAAATAACAGGTGTTATAAAGTTGGAATGTCTAACCAGTTTAGTGGGTCTTTGGTGCACAGTGGGGAAGGGGATGAGGTGAAAGTAATTAGTGGTAATGGGGAAAATGTGAAGAGTAATGGAGTACCAGCCGGGAAAGTTGGCATGGGCACGGTTCTGGGGGAATTGGTTCGGGGTGAAAGTTGTGATGGGATTGGGGAGAGAAAGGGAGCAGTGGTTTTGGAAGATGATGGAAGAGTTTATCCGGGGAGACGTGATGGATTATTGCTTTTGGCAGATGTTGCTCTGGGTAAGACGAATTAAATTAATTTTGTATTAATTATATACATAAATAAAGAGTTGAGTTGAGTTGAAATCAAATTAAACTGCCACCTCTTTTTAATGATTATTGGTTCTTCAGATGGCCAAGATGTTGTTAACTTTAAGACAAGTGACATATTTGGCGGTGACAAATTAGAATGTGCCTCATCGTCATCGTTGACATGTAAGTCTGAAATTATTAATTATAATTAGGGTGTACACAACCAACTATCAACTTCCAAATAACCAGATATATATTATATATTCATTAGCTGATGAAAACCTAAAGCAAAAGATGAAGGAGCCACTAGCCTGTAACTTTTGTGGAAGGTGCTTTAAAAACTTATCAATTCTACACCGACACAAAATATTCCATCGTCCTGATCGTCCCTTCAAGTGTGAGCATGAAAAGTGCGATAAAGCTTATAAATCAAAATATCATCTTAACCGGCATCTGTCATCACATTCTGGAGAGAGAAATCATCTTGTATGTCCACTTTATATATGTAAGGATTCTATATTCAACACTTTATGTTTAATTATGCCACCTTGTCCCATTAGCATGAACTCTGTTTTATTTTTTAGTGCAAATGTTGCGGAAAAACATATTTGGCAAAGAAAAATTTGAAGGAACATGTTCTTAGGCATCATGGGACTGGTGTCGCCTTGACTGTAATTAACTGCCTCTACGATAACTCTGCAATGGTTCCTTCAGCAATGGCGTCCTCAACTTTGCTTTGCAAAATTGAGCCACTTACATGGAGATGTGAGCAGTGTAAAAAAATATTTGTGTATCAGGACGAATTCACGACTCATATCCGCAGCTTTCATGAAAAAAAGAGGAAGAATCCGAAGACAAGCATTCCTTCCAAGGTCAAGGAGCAGTTTAAATTAAATCAAGGAAATTAAATTCATTTAATTTCCTATAAGCTGCCTCATATCAAAGTGTATTTACTGTTTTCCAATCCAACAAGTAACTTTAATGTTAAATATTGAAATGCATTATTTTGCCGAACCATCATTAAATCTATTTTTTTTAAATTCATTGATGATGATTGATCATTATAGTCATAAGATCAATATGGGTTAAGTCTTTTAAATGAGAAAATTATCAGTCAAAATATAACACACGGTTTGTATAGATTTAAATGATCATTTTGGCTGGCATGTCAGGCCACAAACTTTGCATGTCTTTTAGTGAGCTGAATAAAAGGAGAGAAAGGTCTTTCAATTCAAACATTATGTTTTTCTTACGACTTAAGGGATCGATTTTAAGTGTTGTCCATACATTGCCAGTGGAATTCAACTGATTTCATAACAACAAAAGAATTTTTCTAATGGGTCATGACACAACATCAACATTATTTATCTTGCCAGATAAAATGATTGATGTGCAAGCAACTGAAAGGGTCCTTCCCTCAGAGCTTCCTTTTTAAACAAAGTGACTGTGTGGTGACTCGGGATGATAAGAGGAGAGGGTAATGGGACATTTTCTCAAATCCCTTGTCTCCTTTTCCTACACAATTAATGTTGGATTTATAATATTATGAGGTGGTAGTGCATATAAGAGCCAAAAGATTGAAAACGATAAACTCTTCTGTCCAGTCTTTTCCTTCGACTCTGCTCTGCTTGATGGTAGACGACAGACATAGATGAATGTTTGTGTAATGATAATAATAACGATAAGAATTGAAGAATGTTGTGCTTTGACAATAAATATTGAAAAAAAATCGTGAACACTTGGTCTTTTGCTCTGATCCCTTGATGACCAAGGGTTCACTCACGTTATTCGACGACTTGCTGTTGAGTGCAACAGTATGGTTCACTGTCCCACTCCTTCTGGGAGATCTGTGCAGTATGTGTCCCATTATCGGAATAGGAATCCCACTGGATTCACGATGAGGGTAAGGTACGACAAAAACTTCGACAAATCCATCCTTTCCCCTTCTTTAGCAAACAAAAATGAAATCATTATTTTCAACATATTATTTCTATGAGCAAAGCTCATTTCTTTGAACATGGTAAGAAAATGAGTGGCAGAGGCTGTAAAACTTGCATTTGCAACGTGGGTCATTATTTTCTATGAATCTCCTAAAACAATCTTTCATGGCTGTTTAAATACATACATAGTTGCTTATCAGGCTATCCTACAAGAAAAATGATTTTGATGAGTTATTCAATTTCTTGGAACTAATCATGCTACTGAGTTGATGCATATTAATATGCTCGTTCTGGTACATATATTTGTTTCCTATATTCGGATACTGGTTTAAATTGTAAAATTTACGGTTTGCGTAGATATGCGTTTATAATGTTTACGTTAAGGATTTCACGGGTCCATTCTTTAACAAATAATGGGGATCCTGAAAAAAGACTGCTATATACTCTAAACTATACAGCTTGTATTGATGAGTCCAGTGTGTGAGGGTTAATAAGAGACGTGTCGTGAAGGCAGGGAGGCATACTGGCAAGTTAGGATAATCTCTTAAGAGACATTAGTATTGTTAAGCAGTCAGAATGGATTAGGAGCAGTCATGGCAAATAAGCCTGGCCACACTTTTCTTTAGCTACCAGTTGGTCTTCAGACTCACGTCTAACAACATCTCTGTCGGTTGAGATAGTCTCGACGTTACAGTAAGATCAACACACCATGTGCATACAGTGCTCAGTGGAAAAACAAAGATAAAATACATACGCACGCATTTTATTTGGCTTCTGGGTTTACTCTAGATACGACACACACAAATATTTTGCATGATTTCCGTTGCATTATTTCTGTTTTATCATCCAAAGTGAATTTTTCGGTGATAAGCAGTTTGATAAGAAACGAATAAAGTTGTAAAGTTGTAGCCAAAAATGAATAAAATGATTTATGAGGATGACAGTTAAAGAAAGGTTCGTCATTTTACTGGCAATAAAGGAACTTTAGTATTTAGTGATGATGTACAAGTGATTAAAGAAAGTGCGATTATAACAGTAACTGTTTCTTGTGTGGTAGCAAACAGGATAATTATTGTGAAGTTGAAAGTGTATGTAAGGAAAACAATACTATTTTTATAGTTTAATAAAAGTGAATTGTATAAGTGAATATTATACCTTTGTGAAAATATGTGTAATGCTTCCCACTAAATATCATGTTAAGTTAACTGTTGTGCAGTGGAAAAGCTAGCATTGGATTTTACTCTCAGCGAACTAACGGTAAGTATTTGGAACTACGCCAGACAATAATTTCATGGAATTTTTTGTATGCATTTTCTTCAATTTACCGGCTATTAAGGTATAAGATAGAGCTATTAGTATCATCGTTTTTTGAACCATTACTTAAGTAACTCATCTCCTCAATTTGCATTACAACTGCACAATAAGTTGATTTCATTATCACTTTCATTATCAGATTCAATTCATCTCCAAAACGTAAAGATAAACTATTTTGAATTAATACGTAAATGATCACAAATGCCCGTGCTATATAAGATAACTGGAAAAATATTGCAGAATATTCACAAAATAAGTGGAAATTATCACCGAAAGAAATCCCGAATGCGGATATTAAAGTGCGCCTGTCTGGCGCTTTAGTTTTCATGCAAAATAAATAATATGCAGGTGCAGTAGTTAGTACTACTGAGACGGGATGTACTATCAACAATATCAGTAGTTATACAAATAAAAATAGATGCGCATGGTATCTTTATCTCTGTGTAATCCGTATGTACCTACCTTCTGTCCAAAGATTATGACAGGAGGAGGTCCCAACAGACAGGAAAAAGTCTTTTTAATGCAATTAATTGGCCTATAAATTGTTGGTTGTTTGAAGGGCCCGTGTCGTTTTCATTATATAGATAGATTTACGGCCAGCATATTATACGATACCAGATAGATGAGAGGGGTATCTCTGCGGCTTTTTTTTCCTCTCGAGCTCTGCGCCGAGATGAGAACATCTCCACCATCGTTTTGATATATATTTTTTGTACACGCATATTTTGAAAAACCATATTCCAAACCGATTCATGTACCAAGACGATTCCTTCTTCTTGGTTCACGGAACATGTTTTAATGCAATACAAATGATGCTCATCAACTATTTATATCTTTTTTCCCAGTCATTGCGCAAACCGCTGCTCGTATATATAAAATACAATATAATCTTATTGGATTCTCATTCTCACTATGACATAAATACTAAATAGAGAGAGAAAGAGAGAGAAGCGTCATATTCCTTTCCCTCTGGATAAGTAGATGCACACTTTTGAAGAAGGAAAAATAACAGCGGTTTACCACAGCCAACATGCTAAGATGAGATGATATTTTGTCATCTTCCTCTCCACCAAAGTTTATTTTAAGTTTGAAGATTTTTTTCCATGGAGATGTTGATCTTGATCTTGCCAGGCATAAGCACTAGGGTTTCTCTCTTGTTGCTCATCTTAGAGAGGGCTCAACTTGTTGTGAAAGAAAGAAACAAGAGGGAAAAAGGGAGGAACAGGAAAAAAACATGAGGCTCCTCTAAAAGCTCACAGTAGGAAGGATTCTTGTAGCTGACGAACCGTACACCCTTGCAAGAGGGATGATATGCCCTATTGCGTAAGAAAATTTTAGTTGAGAAAAATGTTGAAGCAAAAATGTTTAAAAAATGAATACACTGCAAAAGTACACTAAGATATTGTTTTTTTACGTTAAATATTTTTATGCATTCATTCTGGGATAATGATTTTGAATGGGGATTGAATGAGCAGAATAATATCAATATTTTGAAATAAATGGGATCATCATCAAGTTGTCTTGCATAAGTTGACTAGTGTAACTTTTACACTTTCCATATATGTATGCATATTATGTATCAAATGATGGTTTCGTCATTTCCACGTTCCGCTTTGTTACCAAAGTCAAAATAATGGCGATACTTTCGTTGGAAATTGAAAACGAGGGAAGTTTTTTCCTTCTGTAAAGATAATTTTGCTCGTGTGTGTAGTAAAGGTGAATGCCTTGAGAAAAGCAAACAATACATATCCAACAAAGGTTATTTTGATTGTGCCACATCTAAATACTCTTTTATTGTAATTTTCCAACAAAAAAAGAGTGTGTGTGTAAGAGCGAGAGTATTGAATTTGAGCATGAAAGATGAGTTGGTACAAGGACGATCTAATAGAAAAATCAGGATTTCTGTGTAAATACATGGTAAAATGTAAAAAAGAAAACTCTAAACTTGGCCATGTGTGTACCCTATGCATTTTTTTTATTTAAAAGTTACACACACTGAGGGAAAATACGGAGAGATAACTGAATAGGGTTTTTAGTCACTGGCAGGCACACCAGTTTTGTTGCACCACTATCTTTCGCAACTGGGGGTCCACTTTTATTGTTGAAAACGGGAAACAGTAATGTGTGTATGATGATGTGATTGCATTTATACTCGCTTCATAAATAGGAAGAAGACAAGACACAAAATTTTAATGGTTAGTCTCCTCCAGAATATAATGCTCTATGAAAAAAAACTTTTGTTTAAAATCTTTGAAAGCGACGTGCTCACAATGGAGACTTATGCCAGCAATTGAAATCAATGTACAGAATCTTTCCAAACTTGGTACATTGTTTGCTACACGCTGCGGTTCTGCCAACCGTCTATTTAGCTATTTAGGATGCCATAGGATGCTGCTAACTATGACAAGAATTGTTTCCTTTCTCCAATACAGACAGTTTAAAGTACTGACTGGGTTGTATATTGAGGGAATTTGTTAATTTATGGTGAAAAAACTGAAGATGTGTAATGTTTGTCAGCAAAAGCGCGTATGAAAATCTCTTGACAAAGCCAATTCAGCACAAATGACGGACAAACATAGGAAAAAATCGTAACGTGCCATTTGTTTTCTCTCTCTGCTGTTATCTTAAATATTCTTGCTCATCATCGTCATCGTCCTGTTTATCCACAATAAAATTGCTTCTCTCTCGCATGGAGATTTGTTTATGAGGAGAAAGAGCCGCTTGTATGCTGAACAAATTGGATAATTCTATGTTTGACTAATTTTCTTGAGTCATTTTATGCCATGTTAAAAAAGGATGGAGATCTTGAGCAATAAAATAAGCAGATGCACTCCAAACAAATGAATTTCATTATCATCGTGGGTTGCAACAAGTCGTTTTGCGACTTGTGTATGTGTGTATATTATTTACTTGTTCAACATCAACAGTCAGACACACTGCCAGACTTTCTAGAAAAAATGTGTGCACGCCGAGAACAATTCAAAACAAATATTACGGAGTCACGGTCGCTGCGTTGTATGTAGTACTCCAAGTCTAAACACTAAAAGTACTTGTTGTACGCATCAAATTGATTTTTATGTTAAACCTACTTCTACCACATACTTGTGCACACCTTTATGAAAAATTATTACTAGGAGTTACTAGAGTAAACATAAGCTCTCTCTGGAGTTAAACAATTATGCAGGATGTACATACAAAAAATATATTAAACAATGATTGATAAATAAATAAAGCAATATACTTAATTTTTTTCTTTGGTTTCTTCACCTCTCTCCACAGGCAATAACACTGATTAAAAATGGCATTGGAGGGAGCAACAAATTCTTGGTTGCTATTTCTCATCATTACTACAGCATGGAACACAATGTGCAACGCTGCAAGTGTGAGAGGTAAGTATCTTATTTAAAATTTTCACATAATTAATTATTCATTTTCGAACACCACATATACATATTTGCATAATGGCAATGGGAAACATATTTTCCTTCTCATAAATCGTAACAGTGACAAAATCTGAAAGGCAGGGTAATAGGTAGTCTGAAAGGCAGGCAAGGAAAGTAATGCATCGTTTTATTGATCATCATCAGAAAGCAGAGAAAAGAAACTTCCTACGTTCTTCGCTAATCCGCGGGGTTCTTCACAGTTAACAGTGTGAAGTCCAACATGGTAAAAATTTAAATCAGATCATCCCCAGATTTATTCAGCTACCTCTCTGTCCAATTTAACAAAATGAAAGCTACTTGAACAAACCAGCCCCACCTTCTCGTGCGTAACTTTGCCTAACTTTTCATGTGATCTGTTTCGGTACAGTAAAAAAAATCCTCATCCAATATTACAATAGTTTACGCAAAGCAAATAGGGATAAATGCCTATAGAAAATTAACACCAGAAAGCAGCGACTTGTACAATAGGTGAGAGAGTTTTGACAGGCAAGACGCTCCGCATGGAGTCACCAGCATGTTTAAAAAAAGGTCTACATAATATAATTCCTTCAACTCCAGCCAAACTGTTCCTTGGCTCGTCAGTCAATAGTGTTTAAATCAAGTATCAACAATCAAAACTCATGATGACGATGACGTTGTAACTTTTACTTGTTCATGTGAGCAGGGAAATAAAAGCTAAGGAGTTACTCGCAAGACGACAATTGATGATTGTGTTGGTGGTTTTCTGGTGGCGTGGCGGTGGTGGTGTTGGATATGTCTGTAAATGATGCAGTGTCAGAATGACAGGCAAAGAAGGATCTCATGGTGATGATGACCCAACGTCTTCTTGTTGCTATAAATATACCCACGAAACATATTTTTTTTATCTTTGCAGGTTTCATATTGGTGGCATTTCCATGCACACATTTTGCCTCATCTTCAAATCTCTGATCAAACCATAACCATGACTTTTTTTATATGTACAATTGTTTAGAGAATGATTTTACTATCATTATAAGACCATAATGTTGAATTTTGAAAATAAAAGTCTATATAGGCTTGCATGAATAAGGATGCGCTATGCTTCAGTTGTTGCAGTTGTGGCTTTTTGACTTGTGGTGGTGCTGAGCTGCAGTAAACCATTTCGAGCAAACCAAATAAAATAAAAAAAGTCAGAATAAATAGAATAAGCAGACGTAAAAGTTTTTTTCGTGCTAGAACAACATCCACCACCACAACCAGCAGCAGCAGCCAACGACCAGATAGAAATCCGAGAAAAACTGTGCTCTTATAACTCTATGTACTTTTGTGTGAGAACAAGACACGCAATCCAAACATCTCGGGAATAAATCAGTATTAATACCACAATACAATTGTTCGAAAATATATATAAAGAATTTCGATCATGGAGTACGTGTGTACAATGTACTTGTTTCTGTAGTGGTGTGTGGGGAAAGATGATGATGGTGACGTTAGCTAAAAATGACTAAGGCAATGTTTGCCTATCAAAATATAAGATACCGTAAATACTCCTTTAAACGCCCCGGCGTTTATTTGAAATCATTAATTTTCGCTCTCCTATCCTGCAACGTTATACGTCCCTATCCTTTCCATGTTAAAGCCCCCGGCGTTTATTAGAGGGAGGCGTTTAAAAGAGGGAGGCGTTTATTAGAGTATTTACGGTAGTTTACTATTTTCCATGACAGATTTTTTCCCTAAATGATGCAGCAGCAGAGGAGGTGGCGGTTCTGAGCATATACCTACTTATTTATTTAGAATTTTTTTATAACCACACTTTACTTCTGAACTTGTGTTATTTTTTATTCTGTTTTTAGTTTTGTTTAACTAGAGGTAAATTTCATTCACACGTTTTTGACAGCTTGACAATGATATTTGTTTTGCCCTGCCAGTTTTAAAATCTGTTTTAAACATTTTTTTTCTCGGTTTTGAATCCTATTGTTTTTTATCGGAAATTATACTTCATGTTTACCTTGTGTGTGTGCATTTATATTTGCTTGCACTTTATTACAACAATAATTTACGTAGCTTTTTGTTCCTGTTAAATAAGAATGTAAACCGGGTTTGTCATAAAACAAGTACTTGCTACTATACACACAGGCTTATATAACGTTCCAGTTATATGAAGACAGGAAGATGTGCAAAAGAAATAAATATTCTGATTGCTCACACTTTTGACACTTTCAGTGTCCATCGACATTCCACCGTTGCATGATCATGATCACACACGTATGCAAGGACATAATAATAAGAATAAAGAGTGTCAAGAGAGAAGAAGAAGAAGTTTGTTTAATCTTTTTTTTTGTCCAGGAGCAGCAACAGGGCAAAAGGCGAGGCTAAAAAGTATGTGACAACAACAACTGTGCAGTTGTAATGTGATAAAAAGTTGTGATATGAAGTCGATTATTTCTACAAATGCCTATATAAAAACAAGACGATGCACACATTACACACATCCTTTGTACAATCTTATATGAATTTACCTGTGCTGGTTTTCTTCCTTTCACCAGTATAGATTTTTTACCTGTATATGACACGGTCATAATATTATTATGCAAAAAGGGAGTGACATGCCAATAAAAAAGGACAAGAATAACAAACGATGGTCAGGTAATAATGTGGTTCTGTTCCTGTTCACGTCCCAGTCACAAGACGCAAAGGGTTAATTTAGTGGTTGGCTTTAATATATATTTTGCCCTCTCTCCTATCCATCATACCTATTATGCAATGTAACATCCGACATCACTATATTCCAATTGTTGTTACAATTTTTTTTAAACTTTTACTTGTTTATCTCTGTTCAGTAGTTGTGAGCACAATGAAAGCTCATCTCTCTCTCCATTGGCCTACTGACATTATTACACTGCGTGTGAGAGTTGCTTATTAAAGTGAGTTATAATGCTCTGAAAAGGCACAGATCTGTCTTTAATAATCATGTTGATCCTGTTCCATTTTCATTAGAGATGGAAGCTATTGTATAATAATGTCACGTATTTCAAATCTACCTTACCTACATGGCTTCACCTTTATATGTACCTGTGTGTCTTATAGTGAGGAAGCCGTAATGATAAGGAAAGTTGGCATAATAATCAATAAAATACATAACATAATATGCACTGGATACACAGTAGTGTCTAACTTGCTGTCAAATGTTGCTCAAGCTGTAATGTGTGCGCGCAGTGATTGAGTAGCTACCGCGTGAATTTGTTATGACGTTCCAGATTGGAAGATAAGTGAGCATCTTTCCTGAGCTTATGCAATATAATGCCACTGAACTGTCTGCCAGAGGAAAAAAACACTTGAGGGGTAAACAATGAGGTGGAGGATGAGCAATTGAAAACGTCGATCATCTCTGAAGATCTCCAACAAAGTCTTTTTTACGAAAGAAGTCTCTGGGTTTTTTTGTGTACATTGTTAAGCGGAAAGACGACGTGAGCATTTAGGGAAGGAAATAGACAGGCTTGCCAGTTCCATTGTTGCACTGTCATTATGTTGAGCTTACACTGAGGCAAAGTTGTGAATACGCATTTTACTGGTTAATTAAAGCAGGATTTTAACTTATGATCTGATCAGAGTGTGGTACAACTGGCACATAATGATGATGACGATGATCAAGTTTGTGATGGACAATTGTAAATATAACAATTGTATCATTATAATGATGAGCTGTCACTATGCACCTATAGAAGGACGATGTGATTGCTGAAGTTGGGAATTTTGTTGACTGCATGTGGGAAGCTTTCTTGAGCTGGAGGAAAAAATAAATCCATATATGCTTTAATGATGATTTGGATAATGTAATTGATAAGTATAGGAAGATACTAATTTTAAACATAAATGTTCCAGAGATTAAACATGGGAACTGTGAGATTTCAGCAAAGTTGCACATAGTAACCAGAAAATTCTTTATATTCTTTGATTATAATAATTTGGTATTCTTTACTTGTGCGAACTTGTGTAGCGATTTTGGTTATACGAGTTTTGAGGAAAAAGTTTAAAACTGATGGTTACACACCTATTATCTAATTTATGCTACTAAATAATAATAACATGCTCTCGCAAGAAAGACATTATGGGCTTGGTACCTGGGTAATTACAGGACAGGATGACATTTACTCCCTACAATTGAAAACCCTGCAGTACGAATATAAATGCGTACGTATAATGACATAAATTTACGTCTTTGTTTCCTTCACGTTCCATACCCTTCCCACACCCCCATGATGTGAAATGCAAAATTAATGTTTGCCGTAAGTAGTCATCTTTAAAATGTCTTTGGTTATTATGCAATTTTTTATAAACTTAATTTCTTACTCACGTTCCTTCATACCGAGTAAAATGCCTTATATAAAAAGCTCTTGAATACCCCATGGTGTGAAAAACAGGCATAAAATGTCCCATTTTGCTGAAAAAATTCCTTGCAGTGTGGATAATAATTTAATTTCTTTTAATTTATTGGATTATTTCTCTTTTATTACTCGTATAATGAAAAGTTTTTTGTAGGGGTGCAATTTTTGTGACAAGTGTACCTGTTCGTAAAACAAACCACAGTCAGATTAGTAAGGCCATTGCATCCATGTTTTGAATTTGAATGCATAGTGCGTAGCAATTGATTAAAGTTTTAAACAAGAAGACATGATCATTCAAGCTAAAATCAAAAGCAATTGAAAATTATCACTTGCTTGACTCTACACATTCGAATTAAATTAACTGAAATCAAGGACATCACCAAACAGACAGGTATCCATGATCATTATGTTACGTTCAAGTGTAACTCTGCTCTTGTTACATGAAACCAAAGTTGAAACTCTCACGAAAACTGGAAAAAGGTGTTATTTCCTCATCATCATGTACTACTGGAAAAAAACACAGAGAGATATCTACATTTAAATTAACGACCTGAGTTACATGATACACCCTTAACGTTTTTTAAAAAGTCACATTGATCGTTGATCTCTCTTCCTTTTTGTTTAGTAAGGATGGATATTGTAAGTTCACAGATCAGTAAAGAGATTGGAACATGATGCATCCCCGTTAAAAATTCCTACTTTTCTCCTTCATGTCTGTTTGTTTAAAGGTGAGCAGACAATACATATTGTATCGAACCAGACTCCGTAAATTGTTTCTGATCATTGCTGACACCTCAATACAGTAATAAAATTCCAAACTACTTTTAAGGTTACACATAATTAGGTGGCACACATTTTATAGTATCGTTGTGCTACTATATACTCCCTCTGAAATTTAAATATCTTATACCAAGTCATGTAACAAGTGGGAAAAAGGAGTGAATAAACCGTTCAAAAAAACTCCATAGTTTCCTGCATGACATCTCGAAAAAAACAGGAGTGTGACAATGATTCTCTCTTGTCTAGATCACTAGGTAAATTAATAGCGCACTGGTTACATAACAAGTCAACCAGGAAGGAATTGATCAAGAAGATTTCCCACAAGTAATAATAATGATGAAGCCAAAATAATACATATATATGGTAGCATGACTCCCATTGTTCCATTATTATGTTTTTATGCATCATCATGCACCTTGACGTTCCTCCTCTCTACAACTTTCCAAATTTCAAATATTTGAAACTCCAGAGATGAAGGAGTTAGTGAGCAGAGGCATATCAATTACAGTTGACGACGACACATAATACTTTTGCTGCTGTGCTTGTACCATTTTTTGGGCAAGGGTGTTAATGTTATTGCCTCAAAAATATCTGTCTGGTTACCTGCTAACGAAAATGTTCTTGATGAACAGAAACCGGTAGCTGGATAAAACCATTTTCTCTAGCCGTGAATATTATGGATCTTTGTCCCAGTCTGGTCAAAAATGATATCCAAGAAGAAGGTGGATTTGGAGTTAAAATTTTTGTATCCATGATGCATAGTAAAGATAATTTGATATGATGCTGTATTTAATGCCCACCACTGACTTTAACCGACCGCTTATAAGGAAGCCCAAGAATGATGACTGCGATGATCATGTTATCCAATACGTCACATTTTTCTGGCCTGCTGCTGTGATCCTAAAACTCTTCTTTTTAGTGGCATTATAATAATAGCCGTAGACGAGGAAAAAGTGTAGTTAAGCAGATACGCTTACCGAATAAATGTCCAAGAAGTAGGAATATTAAATTATTTTGATCATAAAATTCCTTGATGTAAAATATAAAAAACGCTGCTGTGACCTTACTGACTACTGGAGATGGAAATTATGTACGAGCCTTGTCTTATCATATTACAATTTTATGAGCACGTTGAACACCTTTCCTCTTCAGATATGTTGGGATTTGGAATCAACTTGAATTTATTTATAAAGGCCTTTGAAGTGATGGGGTGGTTTTTCCAGGTATTAAATGGTTCCATCATAAGTTATTATGCATTCATTCGAAGGTTATCCCATCGTATTAGGAATTTATAACACATCTCTTGAAACCATATATCTCTCAGGAAATCTAATATTTTCTACATTCAAATCAAGTTGATTGCATAACTTCTACTGGTTCAGCTGAAGGAACACCCAAAAAATTACACAAAAGTGTATAGTCGTTTTGTTTCGCTATCATCGCATTGCATATTCTCAAACTACCAAACTTTCTTCTGCACCCATCCTACACCAGGCAATTTTCTATTTCAAATTTTACACCCTATTCATCTTATAGCTGCAAGGATTGGTTCACAAATGTATTCTTCCCAAACGAGGGCGTAAAATACGCACATGAAATGCAATACGCAAGTTTCCAATTCCAGTTTCCACCCAAGACACACCGTCCATTCATTGAACAATGGATTCATTCAGCTTGCTATTGTTACACACGGCGTGATCAATAAATATTAACTGAATGATTATCAGAAATTGCATTATTTGTCATTATATGAATCACATGCATAACACAATTGGTAATTTCATTCATTTGTTCTTGAGATGTGAGGAGAATCTTATAAGCTTCTCAATGGGTTACCATGCCAAAGGTTTGGCATTACATGTTCTGCATATTAGACATCAATACCTCAAAAGTAATGTGAAAGCATGAAATGAATTACCACGGCTCATTTTTTTGAGATTTGAGAGTAGTCGTTCAAAAAATTAGGTGATGACAGCTTGTTATAATAAAGTTTTCAAAATACATAATAACATTGCCTAAACCGATACACTTTCAATTTTGTAACAAACATGGAAGTAATAAGCATTCATAACTACACAGTTGACTTTTTACGAGTATATGGGATCCGATAAACCATTTGATACACCCTCCAAGTGTACACCAGAGAGTGCATCAATGGAACTCCTTTCCTTTACCCTTTTTCTTCTTCGAAAGTGACGATCCAAAAATGTTTGAATCTTTGACTGAAACAGATGAGTTCAAGATGTGAACTCACCCACACAAGATTCCCAGACAGAGCAGATAATATTGTTAGTCACACAGCATGTAAAAATGCAGTGTGTTGAAAGCTTAATGGAAATTTTCAAAATGAACAAGCCTTACTACACGCATAATATTTTATGTGTCATATTTTTCCTTGCAACTAAAAACCGTTGGTTTTAATCTAGCCATGTGACATAAATCGTGTGAATATTAAATGATGTTTAAAATTATATTAGATCATATTCCCAAGTCTATTGGGAAATAGATGAGAGGAATATTTTTAATGCAACCGCAGAACTTGTTAGAGGATGCGTTGCTAATGTAGCAGTGATGACACTGAAAATAATAACAATAATAATACTAAAAAGTCAACATAGATGAATACTTCATGATGAGGATCTTCAAGAAAGCTTTGTTTTCTCTCTTCGTTTCAGCTAACAAGCGTAAGAAAATGCTCAGCATGAGTCACTTTTCCTTTCTAAAAAAATCTTCTTTAATGTACTTTTGTTTTCTGCTAACTGAATCTTCCTGGCATCTGGAATATTTCTGGTTCATCAACACTTAAAAAATCATCCTCATCCTCGTCAACATGATAATCTCCATGAATGCTCAACCAACCAAGTGCAAGTAAAGCAACAAAGCAAATGTTTCCTTTTCCAAATGAGAAACTCAAACATTTCATAATCCCTTTTAGTGTGTGTGTTGTATGCATAAGTCGTCTTGCTCCAGAGAGTCAAGTCAACCAAACCAACTAACAATGTAATCAGCAAAACACACATCATCATCAAGAAAAGAAGAAAAATATGTTTTAAAAGCTTGCCCGATACACGTTACTACATACATTAATATTGCATAAAATACATTATATAAAATGATTGTAGATGCTATTAAGATCCTGGTGTAAAATTTCTATAGGGACTTTAGGAACAGTTGTTAAATGTTCCCAGTCACCACCACACACTCTCGGGGTTGTTCTGTCCGGTAAAACAATCCATCAATCATCATTTCTTACAATGTTGCATGCAAAGCATATTATTCTCTGTAAAAAAATATTCTTTCTCGTTTCTCCTTCTTCAGAGAAGAGGAAAACAATAAAAATGGATGGGTTTGCATTTTACATATTAATTCTGTCAAGAAAACCTTTCATTATGTGTAAACGCCCACTGTTTACTTTTTTTCCCTTTCTAAATGAATGGTTATGAAGTTATCATAATCATGGGTATAATAGCAAACTAGTGAGGTTTTTGTAGGATAAAGGGGGAGTGTACGACACACTAATTAAAAAGGAACACTTTTCCTTTCATTTTATGGGCTTTTGATCTTCATAAATACAGTAAGCACACCAAATAAAGACGTTGTATGTATATAAATGTGTATACACCGTGTAATTATTCAATTCGGTGAAATTAAATAAGTTCACGTTTCATTTCAAGCTTTTAACAAGCAAAAAAAATTCTTTATCACTTTAATTTCATCAATGCATGCATACTGATTAATTGCTCTATATACATATACGACAGACCACACAAAAATAAATAATTGAATGCGGCAGTTTTTCAATTCATTTCAGTTTACATTTTTATTTAATTTATTGATTTTTTTCTGTCATTTTACAGCTTCCTCAAAAGTTCATGGTAGAGAGTTGAAACCTTTACAAGTTATACTAGCGGGTCTTGAATTTCGCATGGTATGTCCCGTGGAAGGAGACTCATCCGTTGCGGTTAAATGGTTTAAGGTAAGTGAAGCAATTGCTTAATTTGAACCTTTTTCTAGTCGTCGTTAAAAAATATAATACACACACATTACATTCGACAGTTTGATGTATACCTGGCATGTGTTCTTTCCGTTTTCCTATTTCAATTTCTTCTTTAACATCCTCACGAGAATTCAATTCTCACCGTAGAAACACGGAAATTGCTAATCGGGGATAATTACGCAATTACTTTTGTACTGCCGATCATTTTTTCTAAACTATTTGTTTTTCTGTTCATTTCTTTACCGAGTTCCGTACCCGTTTTTTTCTATAATCATAATCAACGTCACTTAATTTTCCTTCGTAGCATCAACATTGCTATAATATTGTTTCAATTTCTGATTCTAATGAGAAAAGAAATGTACTTGCTTACCTAGCTTGTTTCTATTTGTGACATTTTGCTTACAAGAAAAATTGTACTAAATATCTACACATTGCATGTAATCAAGCTTTTCTTTTGATCCATGGACATAATATGTATCATTTTTGGCATTTATGAAACCCAACTCTTTTGTCATTGTTTGTAGGATGGAGAGCTGATCACCGACTCGTGGTCACGATTCCGAATCACGTCAAAGGCTTTAAGGATACGCCCCTTAATCACTAGAGACTCTGGCGTTTATGAGTGCAGAGGAGTGAATGGGATAGGACCCCAGATTGCACGTACTAGACTGGTTGTTGCTGGTGAGTGTGCTTGTAATTTATTTCTTAAATATGTTTTTTCTAATGAAACTCAACTTCTCCACTTTCTCTGATCCGTTGCATTTAGGTATTATCGTCATTCTGCAAAGTAATGATGACGCACTTCTGGCAGCAATGTAAAATTTTGTATGAAATACCTAGGTACTTGGCTTGTACCGTAGATTTGTCATGGTACATAATTATCGTCATATACGCCTTCACAGCTCACTCATAAATTTATTGAAGTTTTTAGAAAATTGTTTTTCAACTGTTAAATTTACATTACGCGATTGAAAATCTTAGCGCTTACTACCTCGAAAGTGGAAATGCCAAGCCGAGTCAAGCGCAGTAATTCTCGGCAGGAAAACTGTGTGCAAATGGCAACATATTTTATATTTCTCATTGGATCACCACATGTGCTCAAAGTTGTATCATCTCTGCATCATTCATTACCCATCATCAAGAAGAAAACAAGATGCTCCTTGTGTACTAGTCATCTATTCTATATTTTGCTTATTAAACGTCCCACCAGTTCTACGAATTTTCAATGGTTCGTGCATGCATATTTGTAAATGTGAGGTGAGCGGTCACATATTTCTCCCTTTTGTGACCCCTCCATGACGGTTAGAGATTTAAAACGTGGTTCATCAGTGACTACAGACATTGTAGATTGCCACAAACCACTTTTCATCGAAATCGACAGCTTCCTTCCTACTTTAATAAAAGTTTCAAAAATGCTGTTGGTAGGACGGGGACTGCATGTTTAATGCATAATAAAGCATTCAGCCAAGCTACACGCTTTACACACACACACACACACCACGCATACATACAAAGAAACACAAAAGCAAACATTCTAATACGCTACATTTTGTAATTTTCATGTGCATTAACTAATTATTATATAGGAGGCGCAGCAGCTGCTTCATAATA
>JAHZMV010003242.1:0-24568 GCA_027743765.1 Coecobrya sp. COE2 | reverse complement strand
TACATTCAAGGAAGCAAGGGATCAAGTTTCATCTCCATTATTAAAATCAGGATGTTTCCATCAAAAGTATGGCTTTGCTCTAGCAACTCTAGTCCATAATTTTTCACTTGCGGTTTATAACTGATTTTTCAATGACGAAAAATGCATACGTCATTGTTCATACGTCAAGCTAAACATTATTTGATTTTTCCCCAGATAAACTTAATCTTTAATTTCAAGTGACGACATTTTAATACTGGTATTTATATTGGTGGCAATGAACGCGCGGCGAGCAAAGTATTATTTTCTGCAATGCAGATAAGCGAAGACGGAGTGAGAAAGATGATAATTTCTGTCACTTGTGAAAGATAATCTATAATGATGGTGACAATGAGTCCCTTGGTTATTTAGTTCATAATACACAGATTTATCTACTTTTTAGCTCTATTTGAAGAAAATTTGTCATATGTCACTTTAGTAAACGTACTACATTTGCATTTATGTATGCAGAACATTAATGTACTTGTATAATATACTATGCCCTAAATTTTGTGCACGTGTACTGGTTAGTATACATTTTTTGGTGTTATTCAACAAAAAGAAAGGCTTTATTATAATGACAGACAAGCAATTTCAACTAATCTTACCACCTTTCTTTTCAAAAAGCTTTTCACTTGATTATTTTTTACAGAATGCATTCTGTTCCATTAAAAAAGCAAGTGGAACAAGAAAGAAAGACAACAATTTTTTTCTCTTTTGATGATACTTTTTTGTACATAATCATGTTCTTAGCTGTTCATTTTTATTCAACTACATATATTTCTTTTCAAAGAAGACAAAACCTTACAAAGAGCACCAAAATCCACTGTAGCTATATCTAGTACATCATTATAACGGATCTGCATACATAATTTCCTCCTCTTTTCACTTGAATGCTTACTTGAGTAAAAATAGCAGCTACGAACGTTGAAAAGGGTATCAGGTTGTAATCTACTAGATAGCACAGAATCCATAATAAAGAAAGGGGGAATAAAAAATATTCCGTCGCTTTTTCACTTGTATTCCAAGTTGATAACATGTTGTAATTTAACTTGATGTAACCGCTTCAGGAAAAGAAACAAGACAGGTAATGGGAATATTAAAAAGGTGAGCCCTAGTTAGAGAAGTGAATAGTAGAACCAAGAGAAAGGCAGGATGAAAGCGTGATATGTACTTGAGCAGTGACAGTATGTTACATAAGAGAGTCAAAGATAACTTTTAAAATGTTGCAGTACAAACATTTGGAAAGGAAGATGAAGTAGGTATGTCACTTCGTATTTCTCAATTTTAAACGCGTTATCATAGTTCATTAACATTCCACTATGTATGTATTCATGTTTTGAGCCAGTGTACACCACAGGCACTTTTACACATTTTCTTGTATAAATGTATGATGAAATGATAGGTCTACACAATTATGATCTGAGAAAATTATGATCCATTAAAAGTCGGCGAAGTAACTGAACCATCAACAAGAAATAATCCTGGCGTACGACATGACATCTCGAAGTACAATTATATTATGCCTGTTTTTATTAATGCTTAATATGTTTTCTACTAAATGGTGACTGACTATTGTGTGTATTTGAAGTATTTTCTAAATAATACGTGCAAATGAAATGAAATCGTTAGGCACGACGACGGTTCCTTAACTTTATATCATTGAGCTTTGTTTATTTTATTGAAGGTAGTTGTACTTGCTGTGTTGGCATTTGATCTTGTTTGATTTGACCAACTTTATTTATCACATCTTTGTCAGTACTAAACTAAATTCCTTCTTTCTTGTAAGATGAAATACCAAAAAAAGATTTCTATTTGTATATTTTTAAAAATAATAATGAAAAGTTTTTGTACTCTCGTCGCTGTATTGCCTTGTTATATATTTTATGCAAGGGGTTTAATCAAAATCCAGCTTTGAGTAACTAGAAATATGAAATTGGAAGAGGAGGAAGAGGGAACAAATGTTGTTTTGAAAACAACTGCATGTAATAACAATCATGAAGTTCGTCGATGGAATAACGTCAAATGGAAATTGCATATACTCACGTCATTTTCAATATCTTAAATGCGTACCTAGCCATGAATGTGCTCACAAAAGGGCAAGATATGTATCTAAAAATATTTCAATGAAGACGCACCACGAAGGAGTATTTTGTTTCTTCTAATGCAAAAAATAGCCTTTGGGGGAAGCATGATTAAAATTCGTTGATATTTTGCTTCCTTATTTTTTGAAACAGCAATATTTTCCATACATTCTCTCTGAAAGCAACTTTTGTGCATTAAAGTACAAACAAATCATCCAATGGTAAGATGAGTATCGTTGTGGACTGACTGATGATGTTTTTACTGGATAAGTAGGCGTTGACTAAAATATTATGTTATGCTGCTGGTTTTCAGAGATACAGGAACAACATATTTCTTTCTGAATTATGCTGGATCATCATAACAGTGTGGTTATAAGTTATTATACTTAGTGTTTCAATACACATTATTACCTGGAAGAACCAAAGTATTTTTGCTTATGGCTACGTATATCTTACATGTACTTGCTATGTATATGGAGTTTTTAATTTTCCTAAAGTAAGGATTCCGTTTCGTTGAAAAAACACAGTTTACTTGTAAGGTAGTACAATGTTTTCAAGCTCTTTCTTTCGTTTTCATCACTCCATTCAGAAATTCCATTCTATTAACTTATGTTAGTTCCCATTTATGTTCATCAATTCACGTCTAATAGATTGTGAAATTGTTGCACTGGCTCAAAATAAGAAATAGAGCAAGTCTTTCGGATTTGTATTCGTTGTATTTCAGCTTGAGATCACTGCGAAGGCAATTTATTTTTGCTTCTAAAATACCTAATTCATGCTAAAAAGATTTTATGATTATGCTCAAACATACACACGGACATAGATAATTGATTGTTTTGTTGTGTTCATATGTTGGATGCATACTTTATGGTCACGTTTGTCTATATACTTATACCACGAAAGACATTTCGCTTTTATTACCATTTTTCTATAATATGTATAGAAAATTCAGATAGCAATAACTCTTGGGACAGAAAAAGGCATAGATTATACAAACAGATTTCATCTCCTCGCATTAACCAAATGGATGGAACGGTTGTAGTAGTGGTGGTGGTGGAAAGATTGCTGTAGATGTATTCATTGCATTTTATTGTGATTGTACGAGTACCCCTTAGTTCCCGTGCCATTATATTTGCTCTCTTCTACTTTCCATTTCATCTCAACAGCAAACACGATCGTATGAATGTGAAAACACATGCACATGTGTGTTTGGGATTAGGAAATGCAATATACCGTGAAATAATATATGGGGTTGATGAAAAGAGGGGGTGACAGAGATGATATAATCTCATAAAATGAAAATCTGAAAAGGTTGCTCTATAAGCTAGAATCCTTATTGCATGCAGGCAGGATGCAAACAACGGTTGTGGTGGATACCTGATCTATGCGTAGATGTACTATTTAGTATCTAGTGTTCATGCACGTGTCTCATTTTTCATAAAGTAATATTGCCTCCCTATGGAAAAGCTCCTACAGATATACACATGAACGGACCCTTACAACTGAGGGCAATTTCCAATTGTGACAAAAATAGGATCGTTCTCTTTTTTAGGGTCAATTTTTGTTGTCCGCAGCCATCAAACTGTTGCCGTAATCTTGTCTGATAAATAACATGATAAAATGTACTTTGTTGAGCAGAGAGCTTTGGCTTATTTGCCATGCCCCTAAAACGCTGGATGAAAAGAGAAGATATTTTGCTGGCTATCATGTTTTATGCAACAACAAAAGCCAACACATCATGTATCTATTCAACAAACGTTAACCGAAAATTCCAAATCATTCTCGCGCAAATGCACAACGGTACACAAAGGTTGGTAATAATTTAATGCATTTTTGGCGTACGTAGGCGTACTATGTTAGGCGAAAAGATACCATCTGTCAGTCAGGGAGAAATTGGCCCACAACCGGAAATTACAAATTCCAGATTAGTATATAAGCAGCCAACTGAATTTAAGGTACTGTTGTATATCGTGTATGTCATTGTTGTTGCCTTTGCGAATGTCCGTTTGCATTGAAAATATACATAAAACTAGACAATATTATGAAATTTTAAGCTTAAATTGAAAATTGGCTAAACTTTCCCCTCCATACCTGTAGGTTGTTCGTCCATAAATGATTTATAAGTATGATGTTACATATATCATATAAGAGTCAATGATTTGACCATTGGCAGGCGAACATTATTTTCTCTTTGACTTATATAACCTATCATCCAACATTTGTATTAGAACAACAATAGCATTCGCAGTGCTGACTCAGCACCATGTTGTCTGGAGATGTCAATTATTTAAACGTTGCTACCCTCCTGCTGTGGATTGCAAAAAGAAAATTAATTTGAAAAACTTTCACCTTCCGAATTTACATGACTTTATAATTCATTGTGCATGCAAATCCACGTGTATGATAGAATATAGGCATTGCTATAATGACATGTTAAGATTTATATGATATGTTCGCAAATCACTTATAACTTTTAAAAGCAGTATTAATAAATATGATTACCTATGTCAGTTGGCATCACATTCTTTCTGATCATATTTATGTGGCACAGAGAATTTAATAAACTGTTGAAGGAATTGTTGAGTAAAATCTATTGTAGGAAATTGATAAAGATGATACATGATTATGATGACACGGTGATCGCCTGAGCTTGTAAAGTATCGATAAAATCCCATTCCATTCAAACCTAGTATTCATATAGAAAATGGTACGTTTTGGATCTTATTAGAATCCAGTGCTTGTAATCGTCAGTGCGTGGAGCTATTGATTCACCAGCAAGCAATATTTATCCTGTCAGAAAATAAATTCTGGTTATCGCATCAACAGTTTTCATATCCTGAGTCGGTGTGGACATTGATCTGAACAAAGCAATGCTCAGCAGCATCGATCGTTGATAGAGGTGTCGCGTTCCTCCTAGTACTAGCTTCTTCTACGTTTAGACATATACAAAAATTGTTTTTTGTCACTGCAAATATCTTAGAAACATCTCTTATTATTCGGAAAGAGACCTTTAATCCTGATGCTACATCTTCACGTGCTGTTTATTGCATTCGGTACAAATAATAACGTAAGTAAAACAAATTTATTGTTTCATTCAGGTGAAATTGATGATGTTGCTGAACCAACCAAAGACAAATTCGTTCCATCCAATTCAATAAAATTACATTGACTAGAAGAACTACCACCACCGGACATGAGCAAAGCATACCAGTAAAGCAACGTGTCCACAAGGACCCGTTTTCTGAAGACATTACACATTGATATTTTCTCATACGACAGCCAGTATCAAGTAAAAATGACATTATTATCAGCACTCAGCAGTCGATGACACCACTGTTTGGTAGGAGTCTACTGTAGACTTTTTATTTCCATTACAATTTCCGTGATATTTTTTATCACAATCCAATGATCCATCGGGAAAATATTATTATATAAAAACAAAAAGGGAAAGGAAACTTGTATATCCTGGTTGTAAAACAACGAATGTAGTGAAAGATATGAAGACAGAAAATAAGAATCCCAGAAGAAGAAGGAAAATAATACGAGAGAGTTTGTGCTGATAAATGAAATTTTGTAGGAAGAACGACAGATTCCAATTTGCTTTCTTTTCCACATGGGGAATAAAAACACAGAACCAATGCACATCCATCTGGTTAGTTTTGTTAGTTGGTCGAAGATGGACGGACGATCTACGCTGCGTTGATTCCATATAGACTTTGAGTATTATATAGATGTCTATCTGTGACTTATAAGGCCTTCCTATGATAAGGCCGGAATCGACATGTATAAAAGAACAGAAAGATGATTACTACACGTCGTCTCTTGGAGAATAATCTTTTAGTTCATAATATGTCTTATGCATCATGCAGCTTTAGATTGGTAAAAGAACAAAGTTTACTTTCTGTGATGCGTGATGGGTGTAATAAGACGAAATAACATAGAGATAGCTGTTCGTCTGGATGCATTAGCGTCAGCATTTCATAATATAATACCAATACAAATAAAGGGTATTACGTACTACGAAATATGAGCAAAAGCACCGGTAATACAATAAGCTTTTCCCTCGGTAGCTTCAGACTCGGATAATATTACCTTGCTTTAATTAAAAAATAAAAGTTTCAATATTTTAGCCCATAAAACTGGTCATGCTCAAGTCCCAGAAAAACTTTTCTTTTTTGTATTTCTATATGAATGAACAGTGTAGTGACATATTGACTTGGTTGAAAGTAAGCTGTTGTGAACTCGTACTTTGTGAAATAATTACATAAGAATGCTTACTAGTTTGCCAACACAGGTAGAAAGTATACCTCGTTTAGTCACAGAGGATTAAAAATATGTAATATAAGCCCTTGGTGAATGGCTCATAAATTGCTAGCAAAAATGATAATTAAACATCTCCTTATTTGGAACAATGCCTATTCACACGCACCACTGAGCAATTAACCTCGTTGGAAGAACTTTGATTGGATCAACTATAGATGGTAGGCTGCAAACTATGCTGTACAAACTGTCTGTACGCGTAAATAGTTATGTACGCATATATAAATATACAGGCGTAACAATTATTTTGCCGCTGGAGAGGATAAAGAAGAATGAAAGTTATTAGTCGTAAGTAATAGGAATATGTTGAGGATCAGTGTAGATACGAAATACTAACATTTGTTCATTTCCATCTCACTTCTCACATGTTCATTTTGCTGGTTTAGCAAAAGAACCGTTAGAGATTGCGAATAACTTGTGATAGATTTTTTTACAAAAATACATATCAGAAACCGTTCAAGAATGCCTTCATAGGTATTCAGAATCGGAAGCAGGTAAAATACTGCTACATTGTACGTACTACACGCAACAGAGAGCTGATCAGCATCATGTAACATTTCATTGTATTAATACCTTGGACAAGGCGCACTCCCAACACTTGGGAAAGTTGAGGAAAGAGAAGAAGGTGGAGCAAGCAATAAGATTAGCTATAAATCACGGATATTAACCATTCCAGTCATAGATGAAAAAAGTTTTTCCTATCTTTTGCAACAACAGGAGGGCGTCGTTCGCTGTATAACAGAGAAAATCAGCGATGATATGATATGGGCTTTTCGATTCTCCTTTTGCAAAACAATGTACTCTTTGAAACAGAGGTTATTCTTCTATAAGAGGATATTATATAGGCAATGTTGTCCCAAGATAGATAGATAATATATATACATAACTGTCGACAATAAACTTGTCCGAGTCGGTTCGCTGCTGTTCTTAATTTCGGAGTTGGATCAGAAAACTTATTGAATTACAGAGGTACATACTTGTATAACAAGAGGAAAACATATAATCTATAAATACATCCCTATAGAATTCATTTTCTATCAGAATTCGAATTCTTTATTCCCTCTCTCATTCGATGTACCCTTTCATCATTCTACTGACGAAGAAGACTACTCTTTCTTCGATGTATTTTCGACAAAGTTTCAAAGAGTTCAGCCTTTGGTATTATTAATACATGGAGCCATGCTCACTTTTTATCAAAAAGTACGCAGTTGAAGAGCACCAAAGGGTTCAATCTTGCGAGAAAAAATCAAGTAAATCTTTTTCATTTATTCTGCAGACCAACAAGTCCAGTCTCGCCAGTAGGAATTAGATAAGCTTGATTAAAGTCTTGGATGAGCAAAAGGAGAAAATATATATAGTTTTCATCTCAAATGAATGCACGTGCTTGGATTTCTTCTTGCCGAATTCTCTCAGAGACTGATTCGATTTTTAATCAAGAACCATAACAGATTGTTTATATGTAACAGAAAATTTTACAAGAAAAAAATCATTTACTACATCATGATATGTACTCAAAAATAGTACATTTGCAATCGGTATAGACCATAATAATGCTCTTAGTTTTAAGGCAAAATCCAGAGAAAAGTATTTATCTAAGACCTACTAATACCAATCGTTTACTAAGATGGTAGATCTCTCTCTTCTCTCATTTCATCCATCCATCTATTCAACCATTTCATATCCTCTACCATACCAATCCATTTCTAAGATTAACAAGATCGACAAACCTTAAAGAAGTTCTTTTAAGGATATTTGGCTATTCTTGTGGGCGATGGAAGCAAATCAGAAAAACAAGCAGAAAATGAAGAAACGGATATATGCGCCAAGAAAAATAAAAACACATGCAAGCGAACAGGCATCATTCACTTCCAATTTCCAATAGCGCAAACTTGGATAATATAAAGTTGTTTAAGCAAAAATACAAGCAAACTCAGCAGTAAATAAATAAACGAAAATAGAAGACAACAAACAAAAGGAAAGTGAAGCGAAAGAATTGTATTGAGCTATATATGGTATAATATGATGAAATTTTTGGGTGGTACCTACTGCAGTACATGTTGTATTATGTATGTCTGCAGTGTTATGATTGTGTGGCACAAGACAGACACGGCATGCATGAAAATGATCAGGGGTAGGTAGAGTCAAAGTGAAGCAGTCAGAAAGAGAAACGTAACTTTCTTGTTTTGGCTCCTTCCGCTTTCGTTTTTCCACTTTTGGCTTTCTCCTTGTTTTTTTTTACTTTTTTGTTTCATGATCCGCTCTGAATTCTTAATCATCTTAAAAACTTACGTTGTAACAGCACTGAAAACTTTTGCAATAACCTAACGAAAAGGACAAAGGTACCTAGGAAGAAGCATTTACGTCATTTCAATTTTCAGTGTGTGCTATGGTACCTTCATTTATGCCCAGTTGTAGGAACATACGTTTCAATTTAGATTGTAAATAGATGCACGATCATATATACATTAACTTTTAGTTCGATTAGATCAATTTACATATACCATGCTAATACTTACAATAATGTACTCATAATATATTATGGAGTCTCTTACATCACTTACAAAAAAATGTTACATCTACATTCATCATTAAGTCTTCATATTATTATACATGTATAGATGTCGTCTTCACATACACTATTATTTATGTCTATAAATATTAGATCTTTTTTTGGAAAACATTTTTGCAACAAAACAGGTTTGGTTGAAAAATGCATAGCGTTGATAATCAATTAAACCCTATATAAAAAGTCGACTTCATTTATAGAGTTAATATGTTAATAGATTCTAAAGCTGTCAGTCAAAAAGTGTTTATTGGAAAAATGCTAAGGCAGCATTAGTAAAAGGCAGAATAGTTTAACCAATGATCTTAAATACAAAGCTACTACCCTGATTACCTAACAACTTACATTCATGGTAATACCTGTAGGTATTCAGGGTAACTAGCTTTATATTTAAGATCGTTGAGTTTAACTATAATATCAGCTTATAATTACAAGCAAGGTTTAATTATTATTAAAAGGGAATGCTTTTTACTTTTTGTCCCACTGCTTGTTATATTCCTGAGAGATTCAAGATTTCGTCCTAATGTTTTTATTATCGAATATTTTCTACATGTTTAGACAAGCTTCATAAAAATTTAGGTACCTACATTAGTACCAAAGTTTTCAACTTTGCGTTTTATATTCTCAATTAAAATGGATTTGGCTTCATTCTGTTCCAATGTATCAAGGTTTAGCAACGGTTCATTTGTAAAGTATGCCTTTGTGGGAGAGAATGTCTGGAACTTTAAAGGAACAGTTAATTTTAAAATCAATGTTTTAGTCATGGTCATTTGCATTGGTTTAGGAGCTGACGTCATTCATTTTGTTTTTAAAAAGAGGTACGAAAAACTAATGAAAATAGTGATTTCCAACTGAAATTATGCAGAATACAACCTAGAAATGATTACCTACTCCCTTAATATGCTTAATATCTATAAATGTTTCAATTTGCAATGAGTATAAAGTTTAATGTTTATAGTTTCTTAAAAGTCATAAAATGTTTGCATGTTTGGCTCTTTCGCAGAAAACAACGTGTGATGTCTCGTCGTCAAATCAGCATACTCCGTTTCCAATTAAAAATTACTCAGTGGGAAAGGAACAGACTGGCAAAGAAAAATAACAAGCTGAAACGGCAACTTCAGCGACTCAAGCTTTCGATGATTCTTGATGCAGCATTTTATATGCAACTAGACAGGGACAGAATCTTGATTCCTCAAATCCCCATTAATGACGTAGACGAAGAAGTCATAGCAGTGATAAATTAAAATCATGACGAATGACAACTATTGGCATGTACTCTAAACTAAGTTCGTAACACAAAACCGGGTTGTCCTATGCTATTGTTATAAGGTCCACGAATAATGCTATAAAATTTATTGGTCCACCGTTTATACTTTAACAACGGTCGTTCGTAATAGTTGTGAAATTGGTTTATTACAAAACCAAGAATAAACAGTTTTTTCTTTCCTGTATACATTATCATACCGTACCATCCATTATTAAAACAAATTTTTATTCACCGATGGCAGGTGGCAACTATCTACATGCAAATGAACAATTCTGCGCCTTAAATACAACAATGCATTTTAAATGGTATGACTGTTGATCTTACTACGTATGTGTACATAGGTATTTATGTATACATTAGTCATGTTTTAGAATCTATTTATCCTATGATATTCGAACACGTATGTAAAATCAATATTATTAATGTTGTAGAAAGGAATCCATGAGTCATTATCTTTCATCAATATTTCTTCCGTTTATTAGGAAGAATTATCGGGAAACGAAAAATAAATTACCTATTGTTCGTGTACATTTTTAAATAAACTAATATAGAATTGCATATATTATTATATGCTTTTAGCAATATTTTCTATAAAGGAATTAGCACCTTGTCATTTATCCAATAGTAGTACCCTAAATACGGACCAGTTTTTAGTTAGCAGTTGCGCTGCCCGCATCAATTATTTTAGACTCTGAAAAATATTAGTTAGACCGTTGATTTTACTGGAATCTTTCGTTGTTTTAAAGTTGATTTTTTGATTTCAATAAAATGATCATGATTACTGTTCTTGTTACTGCAGCATTAGTGGTGAGTGCTGCTGGTGCGCACTTGTCAGAGTTTGGCAAGGACTCTTCTGGAGACAAGGATGTGTTGAATGTAGCGTTTAATAATGGTGAGTTATAAAAGTTACAAATCGTTAAATGAACAATGGACCGTTAGGCATATTTTATACACGGCATTGGTTGAAGTATAGAGAGGAAGTAATTTTATGGTAATGAATATTTTATTTTTATTTTGCAGTTACCGTGAAATTTCATTTAGATGGCATGCCCGTGCTTGCAGAAAATATTAATATTGGATCCGCTAACATTAATGAGCTTCTCACAAGATATTCATGCAAGCAAGAACTCACTGCGGTTTCATCAGGAGTAGATGGAAACCTTGAAATTCACATGGAGTACTTGTGTGAAGATTGTGAAAGTGAATCATCGCATGGAGATTGTTCAAAATTCTTATTCTCATTTCTGATAGTCGCTCTCGGCATTTTCATCCTCTTTGTAGCTATCCGTGCCAGAAAAGCCTCCAGTGTCGATGGGTAAAGTAGGAATTTAATTGTTTATATGAAATAAGAACAATAAACATTTGATGAAACGAGTTAATTTTTACTACATTTTTATTTCTTTTATCCACTTTTCTAGGGAAGTTAGGTGGCGTCTCTGGAGAGTACCACTGTATAAGTACGCAATGGCCATGTCGAATACGTCAGACTCTCAAAACGATACTGTTGAATCAAACGACACCCTTTTAAGTGATTATAGCATTCCTAGTGTACTGACAAAATCTATGAGATGAGAGGGACCTTTCCATGAAAAAAATTTCATTAATTCCGGTTACCATTGTCGGTTAGAAAAAGTTTGATGTGTTTCCTTGATCTGATTTTGATTAATGTCACGTGATATTAAGTTTTTGATTTCAAAAGTTGCATTTTTGAAACATTTTATTTGCATGTATTTACATTTGAAATAAATAAAGTGAAATATAAAAAAATAATACAAATTAATGCAATGAAGACTACGTCAATTGCATAATGTAAAAATAAATACTTAACTACCATGAAATACTGGTTTCTCTTGAGTTCAATGCATTTTTCAGTGCTCTCAACAAATTGCTGATTCTGCTGGTCTCAGCGTTTGAACCAAACGTTGCGAATCGTAAAACTTTACCTTCTGTGGGGCCCAATCCAGTTGATATATCAATATTATAGCTGGAAAGAACAATGAGTATAATAAAATCATTGTTAAAAATAAGTTGCAAAATTGTACAGCATCAAAAATGGTCCAAACAATATTTTGATTACTTTCTAAACATGTAGTTTGCAATTTTTTTTGGATCCTTTCCTATGGGAGGCATTACTGCAGTAATTCCAATAAGTCTATCTTTCGGGCTTTCCACAAAATGTTTCAGACCCAATGCGGCTAAACCCCGATTAAGATGATCTGTCGTTTGTGCATGGCGTTTAAAAGTATTTTCCATTCTTTCCTCAACTATTGTAGCCAATGCTTCACGTATTCCGTAGAGCAATGGAAGAGACATAGATTGAAATCGTAACCTATCAGGATTGTCAGTGTTCCAGAGCTCTCTTTGCATTGTCAAATCTGTTTGATAAGCTCGTGGTGGGGTCAATCTGCTTTTCATCTTTTGCCTGAAAGTGTGTACAAGTAAAAGGAAGTTTGAATCAGCGTTTCACATTTCCTTGTTTCCTGTGCACATATATATTTTAGTACGGAGATGCTCAGAGATATACTCACACTGCTCTTGGTGACAGAGAAATTGGAGCCAAACCAGCTATACTTCCTAGTCCCTTGTGAGTACTCGTGAATACACCATCAATTTTGTTCTTGTCCATTAAAATCGGTTGTATCCCTGCAACTGCAACGACGTCTGCGACCAGCAATGCTCCATTTCTACCAAGAAATCAGTTTGTTTAAGGCAATATCGTTCCTCCATGGTTTAAGATTTGTGTAAAACAAAAATGATAACTATACGATTCTGGGAAAATTTGTCTTCAAAAATTACTTTGCACAAAGATCACCAATTCCATCCAGAGGCTGATTAACGGTAGTAGAGCTTTCTCCTTGGACAACTAAAACCAAATCTGGGCGATGTGTTCGTAAAGCGGTGTCAATTTCGTTGAGAGTAAATATCGTGCCTGGACTACGATTGTAACGAACAACATGAGCACCTGCAAATATGAGTTATATTTTAACTGATATAATTCATAACATTCAAAGAATTTTAAGAATAAGTATAGCTTTTGTAACAACTTTATACCTAATCTTTCGGACATATTTGCCATCAGTTCACCCCAATATCCATTTACTAATGCTAATACCGTGTCACCACTTTCTATCAGATTATCTAAAACTGCATGACATCCAGTTGTTCCTGTTCCATGAATTGCAAATGTCCAATCATTCCGTGTTTGAAGAACATATTGTAATCCTTCTTTAATGTCCATCATAATCTACCAGAATAGAATACGTATGTATATTTCATCGATTCAGTTTTCAGTGCTTTAGGCTAAATGAAATAATCATTTACTGAATTACCTTATCAGTTGCAACTTCATTTATACTCAAGATGGGAAGACTGAGTGATTCCTTTGACTTTGGGTACGGATCTGGTGGCGCCGCGCTGTTCACCTGTCGGAATGCCGTTTTCATAGGAATGCGAAGGCTAGCAGGTGGAAGAAAGTTGTGAAGCTCTTGAGATGCAGTGCCTAAAATTAATATAAGGCTAGGCTACTAAGATAATTTCTGATGTGGTCCTAACTGATCTTTCAAGGAAGTTAACATGCAATTTAGTTCACATATATTATGTGATTTTACCTATTCCGTAAATGGAACGCTTTCCTCTTCCCCAATTCACCTTCATATTTGAAGATTGTGTGTTTGATATCCGTTTATGACGGGGTGAAGCCATTTCCCATGGTCGACGAAAAACAACATTTTTCAATTCGTCCATATTATTAACAAATTTTTCATTACTTTCATCCGTTGACTTTTCAGTACCGTCCATTATTGCTTCTAGTGATGGGACAGAAGAGTTTTTAGCATTATCTGATATATAAGTGGAGTTGTCAACATCTATCTGTAATCGGGGAACTATTTCCCAAGGGGTTTGAAAAACTTCCATTGGCTTCTCCGTAGAATTGTAATTAACAGGTACAGGTTCTGATGTGAAATCCATTTCTGGGGCAATCACGTCTCCAATTAAAGTACTTTTATCAACAGACCGGCGATCATTCATAGATATTCCCTGAACTACATCTTCCGTTCCGATTCCCATACCTGGAGGCACAATACCTTTCAAACGGAATGTATTTAATAAGACTTGGTACAAAGTGCCCAGTTCTGCATTACTCAATCTACTCATGGCTTGTTTGAAATCCTCCTTCCCGTCTCCAAAAATAGTTTGCGTGAAAGCGTTGAAAACGACCTCACCCAGGTCAAGTTTTGGTTCTAGGGTTTCTTCTAATTTGAGCGGTAGATAATTCAAAACATTGTCATTAGTCCCATTAATTTTGATTTCATTTGTATGATCGGTTACTTCGCCATTTATGTCGACTGGAATCTGTGTCTTATCAGTCATGGTTTCTTTTGCCTCATCCAACTTTACAATTGGGTAGAATGGAATTTCAGGTACGGTAAGGTCCAATTCAGCAAACTTTTCAAGAGGAGACTGGACTTTTCCAAGCTCCTTAGCATTTGTCACTTTTTGCATGGGAATTCCTTGATCAGCGTTTTTCATTACTTTTATGTCAATGAGTTTTGCCTTTGCCACAGTCGTTCGACTTTGTAATCGGATAGGAGGTACAGGGTACACCTGAGCATGAATTGTGATAGGACTTATTACACCAATTTTAGCAGACTCATTTGTCGGTCCCTCATGGGGTAGGGGAGGGAATAGTTCCACATAATGTCCAATTGGAGGATCTACCGGTAACCGTGAACTAGCCACTTCAGCACCTTTGTCAAATGAAATAATTTGTTGTTATAATCCCGTTTCATACCCATTTTTAGTACGATTTTAGCAATTAGTTGTTGAAATGACGGACTATTGTTTATTTTGTAATAATTACTGCTTCTAAATTTAAACAAACGAAAAATCTTTACCTTCTGCGACCGTTAATAAATATAATGATGATATGATTAATACTTTTAACTTATGCTTCATTGTGATGCCTTATTTGGAACAGATTTCTAAAAGAATTTCCACAACTGAAGCAGTAATTTTTATATCATGAATTAACCCACCACTTACTTCACTAGCGGCGTCTCCTCCAAAAACTGAACGTTTTGAAGAAATAACCATTGTTGGTTTTAGCATAATTAAAAAAATATTTCTAATAATAAAAGTTCATTAGCAAAATGGCGGAAGTAAGATTTAAGGTTTAGTGAGATTGTGTGTGGGTATATGTTTTGTACAACCTTCCCATTCCGGTGCTTCCAATTATTTCTCATAGAAGATTCACAATAAAATTTTGGAAGTGAGTGAGATAATATATTGCTGTAGAATATATTATTAACGTAAGGTAGGTAATTGTATTGTATCTAACAAATAATGGATCAAATCCAGACATTCGTAATTAGAATTAGAAAACTGGGAAGATATGATATAATATGGTAATGCATAATATTTTAAATATTCCTTTCATCGTACATATTTTAGTTACAGCGTTTGAACCAAAAGCCATACCAATCATTACTGATCATAGCTGACTACGGTTGCATGCATGTGAAGAGAAGATAAGAGGATGGACTGAGGTTATCGTTACGCTATGAGAACGGTGAACGTGAAGCAGTCAGAAGGTAACCAGAACTTGACACATTATGCTTTACTTCCATAGTCTACTTACCTAGTCATGTAATCAGTAGCAATTTTTCAATGTAATGTTTATATGATATATGCTAAAGATTTTCTTACCAATACCTAGTTGCTACTGTATTTTTAATTTATGCTATGAGAAAAAATCGACCAATGAATGTTAAACTATCCTTTATGCATGAATATTTGTATGTATTTATGAAACTCAATCGAACTTGAAGATGATCCTTGAAAAACTCTTAGCTGAAAAAGATTATAGTTATGATAGTCAAGGCACCTAGCATTGATAAAAATGCAGAACTACAAATAAATACGAATACTAAATGGGTGCCAAATAGACTAATTTCCAATTGCCACTGAATTGATTCAACATTGGGGAACATATATTGTAGAAACCCCCTAAACATGAGTTTGGAATGAATTCAGTGAAATTATAAATGATTTCTTAAAAATCTTGAAATCGTCGATTTTTAGAACAAAATTCAATAGTTTCTGATTGTCGGAAATGTAAATGTCCACCACATCATCTTTCCTGTATCGTTCTCTAAATCTATTGTTCTCCCAAGAATTTAGAATCACAGAAAATAGTATTATAAAGTTATTCATTTATCACACTGTTATGTAATGTAACGGTCGGACGGTAAAACATTCTAAATGTTCCACCGTCTCTCATCCACCAATCAGCGATTAGTACTTTTCCTGTACAATCATAGAGCCTGTGTGGACCTTGTTAACGTTAGGTCATCTTATCATCTAGCCTGGTATAACGGAAGAGCATTAAATAAGAAGACCCAGCGTTACAGCACAGACGTTAGCCTGGCACTTATCATTAAGATGCATAATAATCAGGGACAATCAAGAAGGGCACTACTGTTTTGCATTGCATAATTAAATTCATCGAGATTCTCAAATTTTAAGAAAAGAGTGAAGAAGGAGTAAACTGTAATGCTAGAAATAGCAATAACCAAAGAACAGCATGCACACTACTAACATTTTGATTTACTGCATTAATTGGTATGGGTAGCTCATCGGTTGGTTACTTGTCCTCTACAAGCTTACATTCCACCTTTCACCACTGCACATTGCGCTCATCGTTAGCGATAACAGCATTTTGAAACCCTCCACGATGTTCCAATGGTTGCCATTATTATACAGTCAGTCCCTGGACAGAGGCGAATTCGCCTCCCAGCTAGGGATGCGAATTCGCATCCCTGGGAGGTGAATTCGCATCCCTGGGAGGTGAATTCGCATCCCCAAGTAAACAAACCTCAGCTGGGAGGCGATATGCACAGTCAGTCCCTGGACAGAGGCGAATTCGTCTCCCAAAGGGTGAATTCGCCTCCCAGCTTGGGATGCGAATTCGCATCCCTGGGAGGTGAATTCGCATCCCCAAGTAAACAAACCTCAGCTGGGAGGCGAATCTGCCTCCCTCCCACCACTTTTACTACATCTGTTTACCATGTGTAAAATTATGCAAACTTTAATACGATTTATAACCATGTTCCGACGGGTGAAACAAAATTCCCGACGGGCAAAAAGTTTCTAAATTGGATCAATTTTGTGTTTCACAAATAAAAACACCGTTACTCCTCCGTCGTTTTTGTTACTCGACGATTTCAAACATTTTCTGTGTAAAAAATAGAATATTTATCAGCTGGGATGCGAATTCGCCTCCCTGGGAGGCGAATTTGCATCCCAGCTGGTAGGCGAATTCCCCCCTTTGGGAGGCGAATTCGCCTCTTGTCCAGGGACTGATTATGTAACTTTGGGCATGTACTATACATACATTATTATAGTACATGGCATATTCAACTTCCTTCCCTTTTGCATGGTTTATTGTATCATTTCATTATAATATTTCATGATGGCGATGATTCATAAAGGAAAATGTGACGACGGACGTTGTGAAATGAAAGCAGAGTCATATCATCTTCAACCCAACCCGGGCAGGCATATTCAGTTCACAAAAGTCAGTGGCGAACGTTGCAGTGGGAAAAAGAACATCCTGTGAACTGACCTGAAGAAAAAGGAGAGAGTGAGAGGAACGAGGAAACTAGATAGGCTGAAGCCTTAGAAAAAGAAAAGTTGGTTGGTGGTCTTTCTAACAACGACAAAAGAGAAGGACATCCGTTTTTGCTCCGTTTATGCCGATAATAGCAGAGGAGATGAGAGTGACGATGATCATGATGATGACGACTATGATGAGGATATTATGCAAGAAGGAAGAAAAATGCTTGCCTTTTATTGCACATTTTTTGCATAATATAAAAAATGTAGACAGGCTACTTTCCTTGATTTTCGCAGAGACGAGAGAAAGCGGATGTCGTAATAGTATTATCACCTACATTATAAGAAAATTACACTATTATTATATTAGAGTAAGTGAGGGAAAGTGGACAGATTTTTTCACGATGTATCGCGAATCCTATGAAAAAATATTATGAGGAAAGGCTTAACTGGATTTTATGACTGTTTTGAGAGTAGCCCGGCTTGTAAAAGATTTGTGTAAAAAATGAGAAGCGGTAGAATACTATACAATGTGAAACGTATACCTACGCCGTTTTAATGAATATAGGTCAACATGAATAGGATTACTTGTGGTCGTGGCTGGACTCCACTAACTGGTGGACTGGAACTTTAAAAACTGGACTCATTAGGTAGGGTATGTTTTGTGTCGTGTGTGCGGTCATTACGTGATAAAATTACTACGGGACTGGGAGTTTTTACTACGTGGTTGGTGGCCACTACGCGATATTTTATGACTTTTGACTTTATGACACACAAAACACGCAGAAAACACCGGATATAAAAGCCGGAGGAAAGTACGTGGGTACAGGCGTAATTTACCTTTTTTATGTGTAATCTGAACCGGAGATCTATGGTCATGGTCGCAAAAATTTAATGTACTGCCAAAGTAGTGCACTCTCAGGTTTCTGGTTGTAAAAAATTGGTAGAAGAGTTACCTCTGATGTATGACATGGTTTTAATGGTTTTAATCTTGCGAGGAGATGAGATCATGACACATAGGAAGTGACGCTGATAAGGCGACAACAACACCAAAAAAGGGTTAATGAGATTCGTGCAGTGCAGTGTTTGTAAGTGGGGCATTCAGATAAAGTCTATGCAAAACTTAAATGTTGCACTTTATGTGGCTCAACATATTATTATGAAGCAAGTAAGCTATAATTTGGATCCATGATTAATGATTAATTTAACATCACAGCTTGGAAAATATTACATATTATGTAATTACGACTAGAGTGCTGAAGGATATTCCATGTTTCATTTAATATGGCGTTGGCCTCATGCTTAATCATCAATTATTATCTGAAATCCACATCTCTCTACAAATTATTACAATTGTTTTCTAGGTGATATAATACAAACGAAATGTAAAATGTATGTACTTCAGTAGGAAAGGGAAATTCAAACTTGTTTATATTTTCTCGCAAAGTATAGAACAACATTCTTAGCTAATGGAACAAACCTGAATCGACCAGAATCATCTATTGTCGTTTTCAGATATTGTTGGAGCAGATGCTTTCTCCAACATAGTAATGCCACCGAAACCAATTTGATAAAAGTGAACGTGAGATACATTTGAATATCGTTTTTAAATTTAGTTTTGAACAGATTGGAGAGAATGCTCACTTTTACATATAAATTTAACTGGCCCATAAGATTTATTTTTCCTTTATTTTAGATTACTTTAGTCAAACTATCAAGTAGGTGCTATGCTCAAATTTAAATTGAAGTATCATTCCAATAAATAATGATGATTACATTCTATCCATGTACACTTTAAGATATTTTATAAATACATACTTCCTATGTCGTACCTATGTGCATCGTTTTAACAGATGCAATCAATTTTGAATATCAGCGAGAATAATCTGATTGAGGTAGCGTAAATCCAATAGTTGAACGATTAAGGCTACTGAGTGCTAATTACAATTTACAACTTGGCAATTCACGATAATGTATTAAAATGCTGTTTTTCGTGTAGTTCCTGAATCTGTTCAAACCACTTAAATGATCTAAGACTGGGTATTACTTATACTGTTACTGTTTCGTATAGAATTCAATTTAAAACAATAAACTTATCGAATTAAAAATACATAATAATATGATAGTTTTATATTCGTATGAGTCAAATTAGATGAGTTAGGCTGTATCTAAAAATTACTTTATAGCAGAATAAGATTTATCGTGTTGTCCAGTACGCCTTGAAAGAACAACGTTTCAGATTCCTTCTTCAAAATTCCAATATTACCGCAATAGAAACACAATGGCCGTAGGGTTCTCAGAGACTTCTTTAAAATCAGGTCACCTTTCCACATGGAAATTTCTCGTTTCCAGTTATGTAACATTTTCTCACAAAACCGATTAACGTTTACAGCGTAAGGCAGCGCGACAAGCACCACGGTCAATGCCACAGCGTCAATGGTGGGCACCAGCCAGTACAAATATAATGGTAGAACTTTCCACCCTGTTATTGTAACAGTGTTCAAGCCTACGATCAGCCCTAACCCATACATCATTATAAACTGTACCAATGACCCAGAGCAAGGACGACATCGATTGTGTATGAGATGAAAGTCTCGGTAGATTTGAATGGTTTGTAAAATGCTTTGTCTTCTGCCACTGATCGTTTTATTGTGAATCCAATGTACAAATTGTCTGTACTGATAGACGGTAATCATTAGAGTTAGTAAAGTGACTCTGGTTACATGACAAGTCTCTAAGGTTGCTATAAAGGTAAGTACGACGATTAACGTCCGTATAAATAGAGATTCCAACAAGGAAGGATAAAAGTAGCGGAGAAGTATATGCCCCGGACAAATGTATGTGAACGTGAACATTGGCAACATGGCCAGTGGAGATACCATAAGAACACCAATGCCAATATTCAAAGTAATGCCCAATAAGTCCGCTTGTGTTTTATGAAAATATGAGAGAATTTCTGTAAGAAAAGAGAAAAAAGCATCATTCGAATTTATTCATGAACATGTCATGTAATATTTCTTAATGGGAAAGCTAACTGACTGACCTGTCATAATTAATTGTCCATAGCCTTTCTGACCATCCAGAAATATATTGGGTGATACGCTGTGCTTCCAGAAATATTGTAACTGCGAATTGAAGAATGGCACTAGGTCACGGCAGATAGGAGTAAAGATGCTGAGACTAAAAAGTGCGAAAGGAAATCCCCAAAATCCTGTCCATATTATCACTAAGATTAAATCAACCGTGGAAACCGTTTCAGGCTCGACAATAGCTTTGAAAAGAACTGGAAAACAGAAGCTTGGCCATAAAGTTACGTATATAACAATGTACATAAGATACTGGATATTTCGCTTATCACGGCGAATTTCCAAATGAAGTTTGCAACTCTTTGGATCCCAGTATACTGCTGGGGAGGTGACATTTATGTATTTGTTTGCAGTTTCATTTAAGGCAAGGGCCTTCAGTACTAGTGGCGTTGTCATCTCGTTTGGAGGAAGCAAGGGTTCATAGGCGATGTTAAATATTAGGGTTGAAGGATTGAAAGGATTGACCGGGCAGAAACCATCAGTGCAGTTATTCTGTTAGCGTAGGGATCCATTTCAATTCTGAGGTTTAAAATTAAAACGCTTACAAAATAATCCCATATCTTTACTCCACATATAATATCCATTATTATCGACTAATTTTAAGTTCCATAATAATAATATTCCATACATTATTTTATACTTTTAAAATTCTGGTTCATCTATAATATGCATATTTATGCCAATATTCTCAATCAATAAATCAATGCTACATGTTATATCCTTCAGAAATGTTTACGTTGTTTCTGTATGAAGAGTCAAAAATGAGATAATATTAATAATTTATAATTCCTACTAAAAGTTTGCGTAAACAATTTGTACATTTATTACAGGATAAAAAAGACATTTATTCCTTCGTTTTTTTCTCAGTACATACTGTAGCTCGAATTCTACTTTTTACAAATTAATAAACAAAATATTAGGAAAAATGACGAATGTACAATTTACTTAAATATCACAGTTATGCATGCATATTAAACGACCAATTCGCAAATGTAACGAAGTGACACAGTCTGGAAGTCAGTTCTAAGGCTAAGTCCTCCGGCGGTATAGGCAAGGACCCTGGTCACTGGAGTTCTTGTGTTGGGGTGACCTTGATCCCAGGGAGCGGAGGCAACAATTTCTACACCGTTATCCCAAATAAATTTATCACTATCGCTGTCGTATCTACCTCCAGTCCAGTAAGTTGAGCCGGTGTCATCCGAGTTATGGATGAAGGCGCTCACCTCCTGAAATTCTGCATCTGTTTCGATATAGACTAGAGAAGCAGTATCCCCCAAATTGTTTCTGCAGTCATTCGCTGCTGTGGACCAACCTGCCTATAATTTCATAGAAATACATACACATTATGTACAATTTTCAAAAAATTCAATAGCCTTTGAATTAAAAGAATAATCTGCTCCACTTACGGCATTCTGACTGAGGAAGTAATAACTAGTCGCTTGAGTTTCTTGTTGAGTACCAATTTCGGTTGGAGCTGGTGCTGGAGGGGTGTACTTACCCAGCAAAGTGTACTCGTTCTTTGTAGATTGAGGTTCAGGAATCATTGCGCTTTCGATGACGCACGCAAATGCGGCAAGCAACACAACGGCAACGCTTTTTCGAAACATTTTACTGTTTGGGAATGATGTGGAAAAAAATAATGTTCAAATTAGGCTTCGTCCTTTGCTATTTTGAATTTGGACTACAGTTGTTTCTTTTTGTTCAGCGGATAATTTGTTAATGATTTACACCAAATAACCACTTTGTCTTTTTATATAAAAACGTAGTGGAATCTTTTTGTGGGTGGGTCTAATCTGTATACATAGATATAAGATTTAAAAGTATATCAACCCAAATAAATATCAACCCAGGTAATAGCTACTCGTGCTAGTACTACCAGCGACTGACAGGCAACAAAGGAACATGTGCGTCATTTTTCACAGAATTACTGGTTTGTAGCTTTTATGCCAATTTTTATATAGTCACAAGGGCTCAAGTGACTTATTAACACATCATTAATTAATTATTTGTTCCTGTGCAAACAGCATCGAAAATTAAATATTTATCAATCGACATTGATTGATTGACTGTTTACCAGTTTATCTTTAAACTCAGGATGTGTGACTGGAAAACGAATACCTACATATGTACCGGATAAAATTGAAGGTTACTGATGATGCACTATGCACATCCACTTATTCAAGTTCAAGGAAATGAAAAATCAAAGTTTAAATAGTTCATTGTGATAAGGTATATTAAGAATCTCTCCTTTGGATTTCTGTATCTCTCCTAACACTTTATTTTATGCAATTACTACAAATTACCTAGTAGCATTAATTTCATGAAGGACGTGATTTTTAGCGAAATGTTTTTATGTGCTTATTCCTTTCATGGCATGATAATTATTGTTTGCTTTAAATGATGTTCGTAGTTCAAGTTTGAATATACATTAATTTATTTAACATTGAATAAGCAGGCAAAACAAAAAATATCACATGAGACAACAAAAATTAAGCAAACCTGTATTACGTACGTGAACTGTTATCAATTGGTATGCAATTCCCGTTGATAAGACTGATATACAATACAATAAATGGAAACGGTTTTCATGGAAAAATAGCCGTAGACTACCGATTTCACTGAACATTTTCCTTAATAAACAGGAAATGTGTAAAGAAATTATGTAATTATTTAATTAGCAACGGATGCAGTTAATTGACATAGCTTTCCTGCCAAATAATGCGTCACCTATATGTCTCGCTGGTCAACGTTCTCCGCCAAACAGACGCCTATTATTATTGCATATTATAAAATATTAAATTATTAAAATTATTGTAATCACATCACCATCTGCAAAACTATAATATGTAAGTTGTGAAACAACAGAGTTTATCTGTATCATTTGAATGAAATCCTGTCAATACCAACAGAGATTTTATATTATGGATGACACTATGCAGATTAATGGAGATGCAGATCGCATTGGAAAATTATTATATTATGTTTTAATTCACTGAAATTACAAGATAAATTATATGATAAATTCAATGAGAGAAACACGTACATGATGACTGATGACAAACATGTTCTAAAGCGACATTCAACCTGAAAATATAAGATAAGCCAAAGCTACATTTTGCTGCCGTTGTCACCAGAAGGCGAACTTTAAACAGAATGCTTGTCTTAATTTTTACAAAAATCCCAGCAGAACAGCTAGAGTATATAAGCAGAGTGGACAGTGATCCGGGGTATTCAATGGGCCATTAACTTTGCAACAGTACACAAGTCATTAAATAATCGAGAATAACAATTATAATGGTCCAAAGTAGTTTGCGTGTTGCTATTTTGTTAGCAATATTGCCTGCACTCATTCACAGTGCGGCAATAGCATCTACAGGGGAACAAGAAGGTCTTGGTAACTCCAGACCGTTTACGTACATCGGTTCCTACAGAACTCCAACGAATAATGTTCAAGGAGGTAGTATTCAACAAGCCACAAGTTACTACTTTCTGAGTCAAAACGCGGTAAGTTCTAGTTTACATAGCATTACGAATCAATCTACAAAATACAAACTATGTAATTCGTCAATATATTTCAGGCTGCCTATGTCACTGCTGCGAATGACTGCAAAGCTTT
>JAHZMV010003241.1:0-24016 GCA_027743765.1 Coecobrya sp. COE2 | reverse complement strand
GTTTCCATGACTAGAATTGTTTTCGTCCTCTCCCCCGGTATTCTGTTGGAACATTTTCATTCTCTCTGCCACAGACTTGCGTGGTTTCCGGTCCTCAAAAGAATCTCCATTGGTGTCATTTCCAGGATCAGACGTAAGGGAAACTCGATTCTCGAACATTTTTCGTCGGTCCAATGTCGACAATTGTGAGGTATTGTTGTCATCACTCGGATGATCATTTTCGTTTCCATTTAATGACACTGGTTCTTTGGCGGTGCTTTGATCGTTATCATTTGATTCAAGCGGTGAATGGGAGCCATGATCGTTATTGTTGCTGTATGACTCATTGGCGTTATCGTTACCGGTGCAGATTGTATCATTTGTGCCATTTCGTTTTTCTGCACTACTTGTTGTTTCTGTTGAACACACAGTTGCTGGCTGCAGGCCAGCATCAATATCTTTTGGAACACTGTTCCTTTGAGTGAAATCTGCTGTCATTCTTGATGAAATGAAGGAACTGGGTGTTCGCAACACCGAGGATGCTGTAGCATTCTGGAATTGGGTAAAAATATAAAATATTAAAATCGTTTGAAAATTAGCATCTCAATTAATTATAAAATGCTGTGTATTACTTACACTGGACACCCGTGGTTTTGGAACAGGGAAAAATTTTCCAGTAGGAGGATTCTCGGCCACCTCGTCTGAGGATGATGACCCTGACGATATTGATTTCTTGCGAGGTCTTGGTTCAGGAACAGCTTTCTTATATTTTTCCGATTCTGGCGCTTCAATTACTTTGGAGATTTTTTGTTCCTCTTTCACTTTTCGTTCTGCCAGGGACTCCTTAAATACTTTGAGATTGCCCCCGTTGACACTAGGGTTTAATGAAAGTTTGGACACTGTTCCAGTGAATCCATCCATCCATACTGATGCACTTCCGGTTGTGTTGGTTCCGTACGTATCTGGATATAAATCTTGATGAAAATCAATGTAGGATTTTCGGGGAACGTGAAAGGGTAAATCATCCGACTCGGAGAACTCATAGTAGCCAATTGATGAGTCGCCACGGGCAGCCAGGAAAATCATATTTGTATCTGGATCGTGTAATGGCATTAATATTCCAGTAGAGCTACCAAAGCTCAAAGATTTCACTGGCTTTTCAAAAGCTCGCGTATCCCAGACAAATAATTGGCGCATTCGACTCTACAAAAGAAAATGATCATTTCAGTAAAAATGTACATTACCTACATAATAATCTAATTTGCAATTAATTTTTGCACTTGTCTAACCGAGTCAAATCCACTGGTAATGATGTAATTTGAATCGCCAAGCCAGACCACTCTCGAATCCTTGCCGTTTTCATGACCCACAGCTGAAGATGTCACTACATTTCCTCGTGGATCAATGATCCTGACTTGCTTGTCCTTCGCGCATGTCGCTAGAAGATTTCCAGATCTGCTCCAAGACATGGACATGATAGTGTCCCCATGTAAATCAGTGTCTTTACAAAACAAATAAATGTAATTAGCCTTCAGGAACTTGATATTTCAGTAGTGCAAAATAATTTTAATATTTAACAAATATTTTTACCATGAAGCAATTCCTTGCCATGGAGAATATCCCAAAATTGAATAGTGTTTTGAGCCGAGAAGCTCAGAAGATACTCTGCGGTAGGACTGAAACATATTGTTTCCACCCGGCGATGTTTCGAACTCATCACCAACTCCGGGTTAAGCATGGAAAAGTCGTTAACGCTGTTATTAAACGACCATATTTTAACGGTCGAGTCCGCAGATCCTGTGGCAAGCAAGCCATCCTCAAATGGGGAAAATTCAAAATCCGTAACCAAGTCACTGTGGGCGTTAAGAATGGGAAGTGTGGTTCCACTAACCCCCTCAGCTTCCAATGGCACAATTCCAAGTTGAGATCCTACATTCAGTATAAATGACAGGTTGTAATAAAAATTAACAAGATTGCACTTAATATCCCACCTAACAATTTCTAAAATAAACACTTTTATTTCTTACCTGTAGCTTGAACGTTAAACGCGACAAATGCAGCGGACGCCTTGATAAAACTTCCCGAGCAGTTGTACGACCCAATGACAACGTCCCTTACCCATGACTCATGCTTCTTCAACTTGGGAGCCGCATTTTTGTACTTGGAGGCCTTGAAGCGCCTCATGATAACACCTTTTCTTTCCTAAATTCAAAAAATATGCATTGCAAAATACTCCTCCATTTTAAAAATTTTACTCCAATTATTTACAATAATAGCCCAACTTACAGCTCAAATGTTGATCTTCCTTTTATCAGCTTTGGTTGTGTCGTTGTCACCGTTTCTCTTTTCTTGTCTTGTATCCACACTTTCTTTCTCAAGACTAAAAAATCCAATTCGTGCTCTAAACACAAGGCGTTGTTCTATCCTCAGCGTCTTGACCCAATTCACTTTCTCAATTTATATTTTACTACCAACAAATTTTTTCATCAAACTAGCAACACGCCCATAAAAACTCACTCCACAAAATTCCCTTAAAAAATCTCACACAGCTCAAATCAGTTAATCTCTCACTCACACAGAGATGACATTTAATGACTGTTCAGGTTCTTGAACCAAATTAAAACGTCATTCCATTTCACCGACCGGGAGAGATGCATTAAAAGTGAACACTTTTCGAGTTGATGTCATTGTGCATTGCAAGTAAACCATACATCAACAACTCTACATCCCAAAAAAAACAGGCGTATATCAATAAGTTAAATATAATAACAGATTAAAGTACAGTACTCTATAAACTTGTTATAGCCACGACCACACAAAACTCTCTATTAGTAAAATGGTCAGATAGCCTTATTCATTCATTCGTGTCCCAACACTTGAAAGATTCGTCATTCCTCGCGTAAAAACTTTCCACTCTCTCTCTCGTCTACACTCCAACACACACACAATTTAAGATAATGACAGTCAAATATAATTTTTTATGGAAACCACAAAAGTTTACATGCAAAAATCATACATGTCACATTAAAGTCACAGAACAATTATTATTATTTTTATATACACACAGACCTTTGTATGTTGTTGGGCGAATACTATGAGAGCTGTCGAATATTATGTGTGTGGACCCCGACTATACGTAGAGACATTGATCTTTTCGGGACTCTGATTTACTTTTCGTACATGAATAGTTGAGAATGATGATGAATGTGAACAAGCATTATTTTTCACACTTTCAACATTGCACAATATTGCATTGCATAACAATAAAGACGGACACACACACGCAAACATATAGCCAGACTGATGAACAATATTGTTATAAAAAAGTGCCAGCCATATAGGCAAAGTGTTTGTTCGTCGTGGTTGGTTTAATATGTCGGTGTGGTGTTTGTAGTGTGAAAACTAAAGGTCTCCCTTCTTCTTCTCCTCATCATCATCCTCATCACCTCATCATCATCTCCTCTTGTTTTTATTTTCAGCATGACCATGACACTCTCTCCTTCTTGCACCACATTTTTATACACCAGAGATATTATTGCATACGAATCTGATGATCTGTGTGTCCTTTGTAGTAAGTCTTGTAGGTAGTTTGTAGAGTAATGTGTAGGTACAGAGGACACAGATAATTTCCTCAGAGAGAGAGAAGATGATACTACAAGTCCAAAATGAGAAAATCCTTCGAACCAAAAACTCTTTTCCCTTTTGCGTCATATAAAGTAACCTTCTTGTATACAAAATTTTCGTGTCGGAGTAGCGGAGACTCTGGATCTCTCCTCGGTAGTGACTCCACCCCTTTCGCTTTTACATGACTACAGAGAGTTTCTCAGAGCAACAAGGCAGACAAACAATGCTTTTTATTTGGCCAGTATAATAATGTGTGGAGTAGTAAATGCTCTGTGTTGTGTAGAGAATGAAAACGGGTAGAAAAGCGAGCATCCTTGAAAATAAAAAAGATTTCTGAGGCAAGCTGTATATAAAACGGAACACTCCGTTTTTTCGGTGTGGATGATGATGATGATATTATTTAAAGGTTACGCAGGAGTATATATGACGTTTTAATGTGGAGTGGAGAAACTGTAAGAGTTGCAATGTGTGAAGGGTAAAAAAGGTGGAGAGTTGGAGGAGAGGAAAGGAAGTTAAAAAAGGAAGAAAATGTGGCGTTGCATTGTATGCATGAGAGAGAAAAAATGCAGCTCTTGAAAGTTTTATGTGTGGGTAGAGAGAAGAAGAAAATACGGGTTTTCGGATATAGATCCGAGGGATCCGAGGCTGCATTTTACTCGTTATTGTATAATGCGTTTATTAGGGAGATTCAATATATGATTTGGTTGTTAGGAGTGTAGGGTTGGAGGGGTATAAAAACGATGTGTTTGGAGGTGAGATGGAAATGATACATGTAACGGTATTCATGGAATAATTAAGTGTTGTATATAGCTTGGCTAAAAGTATAGCTTCTCATTTTGCGTACATTCTATTACTACATGTCTGTTTGTAGTATGTATGCATGTTCAATTAATTATTTTAAATTAATCATTAAAGTAAATGCAACAGACACAGACAATCCTATAAAAGTATTAGTAAAATATCATGCTTTGCTTTTATTTTAAACTTAACTGTTTTCAGTTTTAATCATTACCTGAGTGATTAACTATCACTTTACATTGCGTCAACTGTCCTGACTTGAATTGCGCTGTTATCAGATTAAAAACCTTTGCGTAATCCGATTCAGATTCATTGTTCAAGTATATATCCTTATCATAACACCATATTATATACATACATTGTATTATCAAATTACAATCCAATAAAAATATATTAATAACCAATTAAATACCCTACTATAAAAAGACCGACAATTACTGGATTCATTATCTCGGATTACCTTGAAAACCTTGAAATATCTCTATTATTATGGATTTACTACTCATTAGCACCCCTTTTCTCGCCTCGTATAAAATATTCATGAGCGTGACATATGGCTACAATGACTCATTCCACCTCTGGCAAGCATTTTGCACCGTTTCTTTCAAAGATGCTGTGTGTGTGGATTATAAACGGAACGGTTGAAGTGAAGCTTTCTTGGTGAAGCCAATGTCGTCAGTTGGTGTACAAAAGGGGCATTTTGGTAAGTCAGTGGGAGACGCAAACCCAACTCTAAATTTTACATCTGCTACAACAAGCTATCTTTCATGTATAAAAAAAGCAAATACAAACATAGCCAAAGTTTGTCTATAAAGCTTATATACAAATCGGACTTCAGACTTGAACTTGAGACGCGACCAGATATATATTATGCTTATAATTTTAGTTCCTGCTTTTTCACTTAACAATTCTGCTGGCATTTAACTTTATTTTCAGGGTGAAAGGTTAAGTATAATTACTTAATCAAACATAACAGCAAAAAAGGTGTGAAGGCTTAATCATCATTTTGGAGTGGAGGTCTTCCTTGTTATAAAATAGCAATAATAAATAGTAATGGTGAATGTGCGAGAAAATCGGGAAGTACGGTTACTGGGAAATTATTTGGGAACATTGTAAAATGTGTGGGGTAAAGGGAGATAACGGTGTAACAGTAATGGATACTGATACCTCGGAGTCGACTTCGTCGACGACGACAACGGTGTCGTCGAGAATTAAAGATGCGGGACCGAAATTCTTAAAGTTGTTCTTTGTCCTTAGTTGCTACACTTGTTTGTTTTATGTGATTGTGAGACAAGCACGGTGGTTTCTTCGGGGGTGGGAAAGTGACGCTCCGGAAATTGATTTAATAGGTAAGTTGTCAACTGGAAGTGTCAATTTATAGAAGTTTTAAACAAGTTAGTAAGTTTTAATAATGGTGTGATTATTGTTTTGTTTTTAGGATGGTTAAAATGTCTTCCCAATTGCAGCCCGTCAGCAGAAGATGTGACGAAAAAGTTAGTTTGGAATGTGCTAATGTTTTTAGTTTTTGTGGCTCAACATTCCCTTCTGGCGGAACGTAATCTTTCAGGGACTTTAATTCATCGGAAGCTTTTTATCGACTGGAAAGTTAATGGGGCGCTTTACACTTTGGCAACGGCCATTGCTTTACATGTGAGTAATTAAGCAATTAAAATATAAATATGAATACTACTGCTATATTATTAGCCAAGGTTTAATTTAATAATTGATTGATTGTCTTTTTAGATTCACATGACATATTGGAACGTGGTTCCGGTTTACCTTTGGAAGTTGCCAATTTTGCAACCAATTTGTAACGTGGTCCATTTCATAGCTTGGCTCTCACTATATGGTACAACGCTAATGCAAGATATGCCTGAATTGGTTGGACTAAACCAGGTAACTTTTTATTTTACGAAGATAATTCGACTGTGTTGATTTACGAAAAATCGTTAATTGCTTTTTATGGCTTTGTACGCAGGACGTTTTTTCTTTTTGCTAATGTTTTTTTTAAACCAAGCAGTATCATTTGTCTTGATATTTAAATGGGCGGTTTTTGATAAAGACTCTCTTTTGTTTTAGCAGGTTGTGTTCACAAACAATTCCACAAATATAAAGTCTGAGAAATTCAAGGCGATGCTGAGAAGACAGCGGCACTTGGGATTTGTTCCTTTTGCAGTACTCATCTTGGTCTGTAGAGTTATGACGTAAGTTAGATACGAAAAATTATTCTATGTAGAAATAATTAAATAATTTGACGTTGGTTAAAGTTGATTAAAATATTTTCGTTTATGTAAATTTGTAGATTAGACCGATTCCTGTATTTGATCGTGTTAGGATTATATTCATACAAAATGTGGCAAGATCCTGATAGTTACGAGTACATTAAGGAAATGACAAGACACAAGCGAACATGTTTAATCAGCGATAAAAAAATGGATTGAAACAATTGACCAATTTATCGTAGCAATTTTGTAGTGATTGATTTTGTAGAGATTATTGTTAAGATCCGTCCGCTATGAATATAAATGTAGAATCTCATTTATAGTTGAAGTATATTGAAAATGATTACCTTTTAAAGATGACAGTATTCCTACCTTAAAAATAATTCCCGAGTTAACTAATTCCCTATCTCTCTGCCGTGTGTCGTAGTGTTGTGTTCAGTTACCTTTGTAGTAATGTCAATGCATTAGGGATTGAGCCCTCCCTGTTTTGTTGGTTACCTATTAAATGACAACGTTTGTGATACAAATTATATTTAACTTTTTGATTTAATTATGTTATGTTATAAAAAAACCTATGATATTTACTGATTCCGGGTTTTCAAGTGACGCGCTACTAGTATTATTATAATTACCGAGTTGTATTGTGTGACTTGTTTAAAAAAAATCTCTAGTATGCCAATCAGGTATTAAACGATACTCATTTTTTTGTTATCTCCTAAATAATAATGTTTATTTAAACTCTAAAGACTATCCTGTTAATTTTTGCACGATAACTAATAAACCCGTGCAACGCAAGATTTGTGTTCAAAATTTTTGTGATTGACTTTAATTTCATGTCATCCATTAACTAACATGCTTGCGATACAAATATTTTTATCCTGGGAATTCACATATACGCCTTTTGAATACTCAAGCCGTGCATATAATTATGTACCTATTCTAGTCGCTGGATGCTTTCTAAGAAAGGCGAAAGAAGGAAAAAATGGTAAAAAGTCGAGGGACATAAAAAAACCAAGACTTTTCGGTTCGTTGCTCAAGGAATTTCCGGTCGCTCAAGGAAAAATGAAAGGAAGTGAGTTTTGCTTCTCTCCTTCTCCGTAGTACTCATCATGCCCATAGGAACGAATATATATTGTAAATCTGTCTTTCAAAGCAAAAAATATCCAAATTCCATGATCCCTCCATTCTTTCCCATGGTAGTAGTCATGTAAATGTAGTTACGTATAATCCTTCAAGATCAGTTATGTGATGAAGAAAAAATGCATGCCAAATCCCAGAACTACTCTCTCGCCACCATAGTAATCATATAACGTAATGTTATTTTGATGTGCTCTTATATCACACGTTTTTCTCCTTTCCAACAACCTCCCTACAGACTTTTCATTTTAATGAAAACTTTAAAAAAATTCTTCACATGTCAAACCCAGTCCAGCACAGAAACCGTCAATGACAACGTGAAAATTTATGCTTATTTTATTCATTGTTTATGCACATGTTTCACACTTGAGTAGTGACTCTTTTTTTCACCGTTTGACCGTATCTGTCACAAAGCTTGACTATTACTTTACTTCAAGAAAAAATGTGGAATAAACTCATTTTCTTAGGAGTTTAAATATTAAAATGGTTTATCTATTTAAATATTTTTAAATCTCAAACTGCACATTACCGACATCAGCAACTGCATTTTTTTCATGGATTTTCATGTTTCCCCAGACACTTTACAAGATCCAATAGGACAGTTTAGCGTCATCTTGCAACTTTCATTACAATCCCATTATATTCCAAAAATATCATGTTAAAAATAGTCAGAAGCGGAAGCAAGAAAAAATATAATTAATGATTATACCAAAAAAATTATATAGGCACTTAATTACAAAGGATATACTGAACTGGTGCCAGGCTGACTAGAGAGCTGAGAGAAAATGCAAAAGAGAAAGCAAGCAGATCTTAAGCAAAACAAACAAAGCGAACAAACTTCGGGTACTCTATATATAGCTGCTTGGTTTTCTATAGATATTTAATTTAAAACATTACGGTTTCTTGTTTCATTCATGCTACTATACACACGGAATATAAAAGGGTTTCTTTAAAAAAAATTTCATACCGGACAAGGAAGAAAATTTTTAGCAACTCCCACACAATATGTGAAATCCTTTTTATTTAGAGCGCAGAAAATAAAGTGAAAGCAGATTATAAAAAAACATACACATAAAATCTATAGAGAGCCTTTCAATACTTCCGACTTTGGAATTCCTTTGTAATTTTTGGCGAGTTTCATGAACTCATTACCCAACTACGTGACATGCAAAAGACCAATCAATTTACAAACATGTTATATCCTTCTATTTTTAAACAGCAAAACGGAAAAGCCAAAAATAAATGAACTCAAAAGTTTTCTATTTCTGGTGTGAAAAAACACAAAAAAAATTTTTTCGTCAAATATGGAATAAGTAAGGTTTGATCATGACACAGGTTTTTTATAAGTATTTCTCTCCAGAAGTTAATCGGTGGATTAAAAATAGACTGGAAATCATTGTGGATTTCTGTAAATTGTTCATTTTTTTGTAAATTATATATTCAGGGCTAGTGAATAGCTGGTCCCTTTCCTCTTCCGTTAAGAAAACCTGAGAAATATTTGTAGAGTATTCCGTGTAAAGTTAATAAATTTTAGTGCGCTTTTGTATAACTGCTGGAGGTGGTGTAGAAAATGGTACAAAAAGAAATAATGACAACTTGGCAGTTTCCTTTAGAATGTCCAGCGTGAGCGAAAAGAAGAGGAAATCAAGCCCACATTAGGCCAATTCATGACGATGACGACGACTGACACAAAAAATAATGAAAAAAAAAAGAAAATGAGAAATGGCGTGTATAAAGCTTAGTAGCATAACGAGCAAGGTGATAGCATGAAAAGTATGTGTGTGGGCAACGCCTGCTTATTTTTAGCAGTTTCTTGGTAGGTAACGTGAACGACAGCATCCGGTCTAATTTCTTAAGATCGATATGTACTTCCGGATAGGCTCTTTTAGGTGGAAAAGGAAGGGAAGAAAAGACGTAATACTTACATGAAATGAGAAACATGAAAAAAAATATTTTTTAAAAAGGGCGAGAGCGAGCATCCGCTCCTGCTGTTGTTCTTGCCTAAGATACGCTACATTTGCGTTACTAAAAATCTATATAGCACTTTGTTACACAATATTTTTTTAAATAAGCTCATTTTCATTTCATAGTATCAGTTGTCAAATACAGTTTCAAAAGATTCTGGCTCCTGTCCTCTATATTCCCTAATTGCAGGTAAAACTGCTTTTAGAATAGAACTCGAAAATTTTATAAGTGCTCATTTCATATGCCTGATGTTGTTGGGTGGAGGTGGATATTATATTTGTGTGTGTCATATTATACGACGTATGCATAAGCTTATGACGCATTTCATGAAAATACATAATTTATCCCCACACCACCAAAAGGAAGGAGTATTAGGTCGATAAAATATAAAATTGCATGTTCAATGTTAGTCCATTCAACATTACTCAATGTTAAATTTCCTGTGGCTATTCTAACAACTTGTACGGATGGAAAAATATGTATAGGTAATTTATTTTTGAGTTTAGCAGCTCATACGTAAAATCTGACATGGATGGTTTAAATATTTGAGTAGGACTAAACTTAAAGAAGCAAATCGACAGTATATTAATCAATGCGCTTGTATGCAATTTTTTTAAAGATTGCCATTAAAAATGAGTAAAACGTTATTTATCATCCCATTTTCCAGAATGTACTCCTGGCTATTGACCTACGGAAATGATATTGGCGAAACTAGATTTGCACAGTCGCAAAATGGAAGTCGAGTTTAAAGACAATTCTTTCTGTCTTCTGTAAAGAAAAGATGTAGGCGACAAGAGAGAGAAAGAAAAGAGTAATTTGCATGACGCGAATTCAAACAACTACTTTTGCAACAGTATATTATACAAAAGATTAGCCTCCTTGCTAAAAAAAATTTTTTTAGGGTGTGCATTACAGTATTCATTATTATACCAACGTCCGTCCATAGTACCAGTTTTCTTACCTCCTTCCATTTTCGGTATTATCGGTTCATTGTCACTTCATTTTTTTCCTACTTCCATATTTTGCAAACCTTTTGAGCAGTATGTATAACTAACTGCCCACTCTCATCATTATCATGATTCATTCCACCTGAATATATTTTTTGGACTTACAGAGAGTGGATTTTTAGCCACATTCCATTATAATCACTAAGGTAACATGACGTTGTGGTGTTGTGTCCGAGAAATCGGAAATCAAAAGTTTGCAGGCAAAAAAAATTTGCAAACATTACATATTCGGAGTACCTTATGTCATAAAAAAACGCGCATCATCCACACAAAAAAGTGATGATGCCCTCCTCATGCCCTCTCACATGAAATATTCGACAATCGACATTAGTTGAACAAACTGCCCTTTAGCCACCTCTTTTATTAAATTTTTCGTAAATAATAATTCTTGCTTTCAAGTCATGTACCTTCGGCGCTGTGTGTATGAGAGCTGTTTATAGTTTATTATTATTATCTCAGTCACAGTACCCGATCTTGTGAATATTATATAGGTATTTATATTAATAAATGCCTAGGTTGTGTATATTGAAGTATCAAAATTGGATAATCTTTCTCTCTCCTTTTCGCAAACTATCACGCAGCCAAGCCCTCTTATTTTGGAAGGCACGATTTTCGCAAGCCGAGGGGAGGTAAAATATATATAAAAAAATATATTTTGGTGGAGGTGAACCGGCATCACTCGCACCGATTGAGTTACTACAGTCCCGTCGACTAACTACAAATCAGTGTTTTAAAAAAATACGGGAACTCTTTCAGTCAGTTAACAGCTCTCTCGCTACACATATTTCAAAGGAACCAACGGTAAAACAACTTTTGCTCTTTGAATATGTTTTTTTTTCTTCTGAGCTGACAACATAAGTTCAGCGTTATTGCATGCAGAAGCGACAAGGAGCAAAAACCAAACCACGGCGTGGTCAAGTCTAACCCGTGGATAGTATGACATCATCATCGCATACACCAAAACCCTGACTATTTTTTTACCAGTTGGGCATATATCAAAACAAGTATGCATTGGAGCATTCATCCTGTCATACTTTCTAAATTATGAACTTCACCGAAACTCCTTTTCTTTGTTCCGGATATATTTGCTTTTGCCTTGGTAATAAGAACAGAGGCCAAGACGGAGAGAGAATGACCATCTTACCTGACCACGCAAAAGGAAAAAGCGGAGGATAAGAGAAAACATTATTATTATTATTATTATTACATATTCGTCGTACACACTTGCCTATTGAATTGCTAATCCCAAATCCGAACAGGTAAGTGCTCAACAGTTTTGCAATAATATGTAAAAATGTTAAGGTGGACCGACGACGACGACGGCTACGAGGACGTGGAGTTATTATATTATTATTATTTTTTGCAAACGCCATGAATAAGATTATCACTTTGTTGCCCTTTTTTGAATGAAAAGCCAAACCGGCAAGGCAAGCATTTATGTAACTCCTGAATCATCCAATCCATCCCTCAGGAAACAATGAATAATATAAATGGAATTGGAAGTGATAATGTACAAGTTATTGTGTAACAGCACAACAATGTGCGCTTGGTTTTTTTGGTTAAACCTGAGGTGAGTCTATTTAGCAACCTACGCAAAAAAACATAGATATGCATGCATGCCTTTTATACTCCATGTCATGATGTTCCGAGAAACAAAAGCTTCAAAACATGGCATAATATATGTACATGAAACCGGTCTGGTTTGATGATGACACCCTCCTGAAACTAGGATCAATCATGGTCATCGTCATCATCAACAGCAGCAGCATAGCATAACAACAACACAACAGCAGGAGGAATCCAACCAAGAGAGTTAACCAACGAGTAATTTCAGATATTTCAGTTTGGCGTTAAATTGTCATGAGCATTTGGGCACACAAGTTTACTGCATGCTGTGAGTGAACAAGGAACATGTTGACTAAGGAATTGCCAGTTGTATGTTTTTTTGCAGATTTGCAATTTTCATATTTGTCTCAACAAAATTTTTGCTCAGCTTTTTCTTCGAAATATATAAGCCATTAGGATTGTCACTGACCAATGTAGTAACTTATGTATAATTGGACCCTATTTTATATTTCCAGGAAGCAAATTATTTTTTACGAATAAAATGTCCCATGTCCTTGTTCCTGTATATCTTATTATGAATAAGGACAGTAAACATAATCATGCAATTATGTATTTTGTATTGAAAAATATTTCCTGGCTAATGTCAAAGGTCATTGATTTGTTTTCCAAATGAACCCACCTAGAGACGGAAATACGGAGAGAATCCATACCTAACCGATATGCTTTTTTAAAGACTATAACATGCAGACTGAAACAGGTGAACTGCTCGCATACAACAGTTCATTGTAACTCTAAACAAATGACCGTCTATATAATATCTCATGCTGTTGCTTAAGTTTGAACGATATATTTTTTTTCTTTCTTCTTGTTTGCATGACTTTTATCGGTTGTCGTGAAAACAATAAACACCCACGCGCTCCAACACAAAAGGTTTATATTTGTAACATGAATCTGGCTAATGGCTCCTCTTGATTCGGTTTCAAACGATTCTTCCTAGTACAAGCACACAACACGCTATTTTCCTCTGAGTAATCTGATACCTTTATGCATTATTTGGATGACTGCTCTCTGCCGAGACGACTAATGCGCCACATTTTACTAAACTCATCCGCTCAAGAATTATTTAATAATCATAACTTTTCCTATCGATTTTCTCTCTTGCCTAAAGCTAAAATTTTTAGAGTGTAATCAAGAGTCTATTTTTTAAATTTTTAGCCTGCAGTTTTTAATCTTAATTTTAATTTAAACAATAATTTCATCAATTGATCAAAATGCATATGCTATAAATCTAACATTTCCTTAGTCTCCAAGTAAAATAAATTTTCAAGCTTATTACGTGGTGGGTACTCTACCCCCATTTTATATTTTTTGCAACATTCGCAAAATTGCGTTTTATGTAACTCTTCTGATCTGACAACCCACTTGAAAGTCAGGAGTCAGGAACACCTGGTCAAATTAATAATATGGACATCCTCCCCTATCCTCTCTTTTCTACCTAATCTACTACTTCAACTTTCAATGGTTTCAATTCAATAGTTATAATAAATATTACTCATATTTTTTTTCACAAACATCCGCCCGTTCTTCCTTTTTACTCCTTTCGCAACAACATAGTCAACAGTTAATTGTGTGTCTGCTGACCCCACCTGCATGTCTGTCATGTCACAAAAAGCTGAAAAACGATTTTTATTACGACCTCCTTTGAAGATTCATCTTTGAATGCTCCAGGCAGCTAAAAAAAATCATTTAAACATCCATGCCATCTAAAATCCATAATAATGATAATAATCCGAAAAAGTGAACGACAAGCATGGCACATCATCCTGAAGGCTTCTGCGCGCAGCCTAGGTAACCATTATTATTACTTTTGTATTAATAAATAATCCTATTTGTTACATAAGCAGCGTAAAAACAAAAACCTCTCTCACTCTGTGAATATATGAGAAAGTATTTAATCTTTCATTTGTCCGAATTGTACATTCTCAACTTTTCTCCTCCCTCTGTACATCCACAAACAAATGGAAAAAGCGGCACCAGAAGTTTAACCACTTTTTTCTTTTTTTTGTCATGAACTTTGCGATAAGATGTTCTATTCCGGCATACGAATGAGGCAATCATGTCCTTTATTACTTGCAGTACTATATAGCAGGTCGAAAGAGTGGCGATAGTCAGGACCGTTTTTTTTATTAAAAACTTTAGGCATCATCATCATCGTTTCTACTTGTTCGTTTATATGGCACAAGTGCTTTTCCCCTTTTCATTTTGTGTTTTCTCTTTTTTTCTGATTAAGGAAGAATGTCGTTCCTTATCACCTGCTCTCCTCTCAAAAGACTTTGCAAAAAAACGAGCTACCCTTTCAACCTGTCTTATAAACACAACCAATAAAGGAGCAACTTATGAAAAAAGATGATCATCATGAGATGGGTTCATATGGACCATGGCAAAAACGTCGCGAGTCTTGTTCTTATCTTCTTCGGTCTTTATATTCCTCATGTACTTTACTGCTACAATAATATCCACGAGCTAAAAAAATATATATAAACCTGTTTTTTTTCTCTCTCTTCTCTTCTTCTACTTGTTCGGTTGTGTAGTAGGTAATGTACATACATTACCTCGAAACAACAATGTAAATTGCATAACTTATTGAGGATGATAATAATAAAAAGGAAGAAATTGCGCGTAGGGGTCAACTTGGCAAAATGTGAGGGTGGACACTCCAAGTTTGCAAATTTTAAAATCACTCATATATATTATTACTCTCTGCCTTTTTGCTCGTTTTTTTGTTGGTTTCTGCAAACAAGATGAGCATTACCATTTTGTTGCCTCTTTCTTTCCCTTATACTTTTTTATTATCGTTATTGCTCTTTTCTTATTCATCTTGTTTGGTCGTCGTCATCTCTTCTCTCTGTCTCTCCCGAGAAGACATTTTACAAGTTTTTAGTACACAAATTCGCTGCATGACATTTCATTGTTGAAGCACACAGACTTGTGGAGAGAAGGAACATGGCAAGTGAGAGCCATATATATTGCCGCACCTTTTCTCGGATGATTCACAGCAAGAAACCTTTAAAAAAAATTATGCATGGGCAGCAGCAGCAGCAGCAGCAAGCAAAATGGTCATTTAATTTAATGATTATCCTCCTCTCTTGCTCAGCCTACAGCGGATTTTTTTTTCAGCAAAGAAGATGAAGAAGAAGAAGAAGCAAACCGTCAAACATCTTATTTGAAAATCCTTTTTCTCCCATTCTGAAATTCCTCTTTTTCCTACTCATATTTTTGATGCGAAAAATGTTGTTGATGAAAATACAAAACATGAAATTGCACTTGTTGGACCACGATGTAATTTCCATACAAGAAGAATAAACACCGGGCGAGTATCTCGCTAGCTGTCTTCTTGTCTTTTAGAAGAATGTCTTGTCTGAGGGCTGTTCCTGAGCTGATCAAGAAGACAGAAGAGAAAATATATCTATAAACGTGTAAAATACTGTAATTTGCTTGCAGCAGCCTACTATACAAAGTAACAAGAAAAAAAATCTTATTGATACATACACACAGGAAAGTTGTTACCTACGACGAGCATAAATATGTTATGTAAGTGCTTTTGCAACAGTTTAACAGGAGTAGTGTTGAGGGCGGCCTCGATCGCCGGTCTCTCTTAAAAAAATATGTACAAGACTCAACCGTGAATACAATTTAACAATGTAAATTTTTTAAGGCAGCTGCTCCTGCTTCAACGTAATATTGAATAGGGGAAGATCAGGTTTTATTTTCCTGTAGGATTTTTTTTTTTTCATTTTTTGAATAATATTATAAGGCAATGATGCGTTTAACCTCAAACGTGAATGATGATGATGATAATGATGATCCGATATCATGCAGCAGCATCATCGGCTTTTCTCATCTTTTACACGGACAGAGTTTTCATTTGAAAAATAATAATAATAACTTTTTCCCATTCTGGTGTAATCGAAACCTTTTGGACACGCCATTACAAGATATACATATTATTTTTTTAAATCCGTCGTCATGTTTTCCTTTTTGGAAGTTTTAAGGGATATGTCTAGAGTTTGAGTCATGTAAAATGGCAAAACTTAACTTGGGCCTGTCAGGATGTTAAAGGTAAAGGATGAGGACAACGACGGATCTTACCAAAAATGAGAAGACAGGCTATCATTTCATTTCACTCTTTTTATTTTTAAACGTTCCTCATTTACAAAAGAGAGTTGAGAGAATGACGGCAATAATAATCAGAGAAGTGGTCTCAATGAGCGAGAAGTGGGAATAAAAAAAAACGGACAAAAATTGTTTCAACAAATCGGGATCAGCTCTCTCCCTCTTCTTATCATGAAAAAAAGATGCTATCAGAGAAATATATGCAAAAAAAACGGTCCAAAAGTTGAGTGAGATAAGCCATTTATTTTTTTGCACGCACGTACCCGGTAAAACCTCTGTGCAGATTGCAGATGCTGCTGCTGTGATAATAAACAAGGTTTCCTCTCTCTGAGAGAAGAAGGTAAAAAGGATGACATCAAGAAGAGGAGGGCATCAAAAATGAAAATATATTGCGAAATTGTAATCTATTGTTTTTTCCTGCCAGCCAGACGGACGGAATAAGTAATCGGGATTTTGAAATCGTAAGGGATCATTTTGGGCTTGGTGGTGTGGTGGTTGATGGGCAATAATCTGAATGTAATCATACGTTGTTACTTGATTGGTTGCAGGCTGCGGGGGACAATTCATTACGTACTGTTTTTTTTCTCCCATAAACAAAAATATTTTTTAAAGCCAAGTTGCTAGTGTCACGGACGTAGGTCGTTTGCCGTTTACTGGGATTTTTTTTTTCATGATACATATTTGTACACAACATTGTATAATATGCGGCGTGCATCATATATCGTCCTTTATTATTATTACCTGTAGCCATGTTAATAATCCAATCTCAAATTGTTATTATTACCACGTCAAACGCTAACCTGTTGAATAATGGCATTTTTTCCCGACAAGATTTCATTTTCCATTGCAACTTAAGCAGCTTCTAATTTTTTTCTTCTGAAAATTCGCAAAAAAAAATTAACACAAACCACACGGCACTATTTTGTGCATGCATTATTGTTGCCAATTTTTAAAATGGATTAAGCCAACCTTCCTATAAAAAACTGAGCATTTCCTCTCTCTACTTAACAATCTTCCCAAATGACTTGCAAAAGAAACAAAACTTGGAACGTGGGCGGTGAAACAAAAAAAAACTGACTGAAGGAACATATATACAATGTCACTGGAGACCGGAAAACAAAATTATATACTTATTACACATACATTTTAAGGGAGAGAAGAAACCGCTCAGTTTAGTCATTGTGACGAACTCTCAAAAAAATATAATTGGCAGAGAGTGGAGATGATGAGTAAGAAAGTAGGAGAATGCAAAAAGGAAAAACATTTTTGTGGCAGACGGGACGGAACGCTGGATATTCATACAGACCATAAAAGGATGAAAATATATGTATCAAGGAGGAACACAGGATATACAAAAACCTAAACTTTAACTACCCCAACATAGCCTTCCAAAAAATATAATCATTTTCTTCTTCTCTCCTTCGACTTTTTTTACGCTGTCTTGTCTTCATACTTACTTGATCAAAGTCAATGTCAAGGACACATTCGTATCACTCATTGTGGTGCATTGTTGTATAAACAGAGAGAGAGCTCTACCTAAAGTGCTTGCAAAAAAAAGATTTGCTAGACAAAACAATGCAAGCAGGCACTTTTTTAGCAGAGATTCTTCAACGCATGCATGCCTCTTGGTAATCATCATCGTCATCATCAGATCAGTCATCAGCAACAAAACTTACTATAAGCACCACCACCAACATCACTTCGCGCAAACTTAACTGATAATATCATGTACACAAACAAACATTTTTTTTATCAGCGTGCCTTTCAAAAAGGTGTCTGTTTTTCTGTCTCTTTGTGTGCAACAACGTGCGTTTGTTTTCTGGGCTGGGGATATAATAATCCTTCTATGCAGTCATGCTTGCATTTTTACATGATGGGTGAGATGGGTCTCTCTAGGAAATAATTGGTGTAATGGCATTAAAGATTATTATTATTATGACGTGGATGAAATGTTTAGCAAAACTGATGAATTCAATATGTTTGTCTGTCCGTCACTAATAAAACGACTCAATTTTGGAGTGTTTTAAGCATGATGAAATTTTTATGTCTGTGGATGTTTTGCTAACTATTATTTGTTGATACTTTATATATTATGGATATCAGAGTATACCTATCATGACAGGGTTTGATGTTATTATATGAGTACTGTAAAACGTGATAGATTTTTTGGCAAGTTTTTCTGCTATCTATTATAGCTTTCCTAGTTAAATTGGATGTAATAAAGTAAGCAGAGAGAACAGAGCAGCATGGCCAACAACGGAGACTTAGACTCTACCGTACTTTTTGGAAGAGTTTTATATAAATTGATGGTAGAGATAAAAATGTTTCTTTCATTCATTCACTTGTCAATCAACGCCTCTTTAATCGTATTATATTGATTGCGTGTTTTTTTCTTCTAATATTTTGTACGTGCACTGCACGCTGAGTGGAATTGAGATTGAGAGATGGGTGTTGGGTGTGCATCCTAGTAAACATTTCTGAAATGTCCAGTTTTAAAAGAGTTACAATCTCTCTTGTTGTTCTTGTGTGCATCCTTATCCTCTGGCCTGCCAATCTAAAATCAGAGACCGAAAATGGGGAACCGTTTATTATTAAAAAAATAGATAATTATGATGGTTTGGAGCTGTAGCAAAAATTAAGAGTTTCTTGTGTACATTTCCATATTTGTGTAGAAGCTAACGCCCAGACCGTGCAAAAATTTATGTTTTGCGAGCGAGTATCCTTAAATGATACACACACTGTTACATGCGTAGATGGATAGATAAACAGGGAACATAGTTCAATTTATTATGTAGCTGCTTATTAAGTTGTTCCAGGGCAAAAATTGATTCTAAATCAGGATACGAGCAATTTAAGCCATGCATTTAAAGATTGTTAATTACACACAAAAATGCATAAAACCAATGCATCATTAAGCTTTCATAAAATTAGACGCAGTTTCTGGAAGGAAAAGGAGTTTTCCATTTAAAGCAACCTTACGGAACTAAAAATATACATGCTTATCAAAAATGTTATGCATTTTGGGTATAAATATTATCATGAATCGGGATAAGAACATGTAAGAATTTTTTGAAGCCCTATAGACAACATGTAATTAACACGGTTCATTGGAAGTTATCAATGAAAACCGTTAAATCTTAATTTTATTATTTACATATAGATGGATTTTAATTTAAACTGTAATTATGACTACTTTAAGAGTTTTCCTTAAGTTGGCTTTATTCATATTTACTACTGTCGTCATAAAGAGAGATAACATCCACGTCACACTAGCTGGAGTGTAGCACGTGCAAAAATAAATGTACCTAATTAAAAAGCATGTGTGTATAATAAATAAAAGCAGTTAGAAGTTTTATCTGTGACAAAAGCATCTGGCAATCAAAGTAGGAGCTATTGTACATTACTTTTCCTTATTATTTCATTTTGTCACTTTAAAGTTGCAAAAATGGCCATATCATTTCCATCATTTATAGCTGCCTGACATTTTTTATTTGTCTTCCAACAATATAAATTCTTTTTACAGAGAGATACTACGTACCACTTTTTTTGCATCTGCGCAAGTGTGCATATGCATTCAAGACATTAAAATAACAGTAGTATATACAAAAGCGATCTAGCATATTATTCTTCCGTGTTACAGATTGTAAAATTGTACAGGATGAGAGAGAGGCATGGCATATTATTATCAATCAAAAACTGTTACGAATTTGCGAACGGAATGCAGAGATATCAATTCGCCCAAGATTTATTAATTGTTTGATGAACTAGATGCCCATTTTGGTAATGATAAATGTCGAAATATCTTATTAGATATTTCCATAATAATATTTTATCCACACAATTGATTTGGTTCCTATGTTTTGCAGTTAGCAAAATAAATAGCATTTAAATAAAGATAGAAATCTCATTTAAATGCTAACGTTCATTCAAGATATACATTTATTTTTTTCCTTCTCTGGAGGAAGGGAAAAAAGACCATCTCCTTTTTCTTGTTGCGTGAAGCTTTTTATCATAAAGGCGTTTTCGTTTGCTCACCTTAAATCCGCAAGAAAATACTCTGCAGCTTAAATAGCTGGTTGGTTGGTAGTGTACAAGCAAGCATGCGATTGTAATTAAAGGGTGTATAATAAAATATTCCAAGTCATTATGATACACTTGATAAATTTATGGGAAATAAAGACTATTGTTGAAATATCCAAAGTTTGAATTCCGGGAAGTGTATTTAGTATTGTAAGGAGCACCCTGTTTACTGATTACAATCATTCAACACGTCATAAAAACACGCATTCACAAATGAACGCTATACAAAGTCACAATAATGAATTTAACTGAAATTCATGGTAAAATATGCTTGTTTTTTATTACTTAGAATAATATTTCCAGAAGATTTATAACTACGGTGTACAATTACTTGTCATAATAAATTTTTAAAAAATTATCTCTCTCAAAGTCAATTGAAATGCAAAGTCAAAGATGACATTATTTTTACAAAAGACAAGAAATGAGGCCGGAGTAAATGGGATGGACAGACGGACAAACATGTTAAAATTAATTTTTTTAAAAAAATCATTCTAACGACACCATATAATGTATAGCACAAAAAATTGTGTACTATAGCTTTTTTGCTGTTATACAATAATAAATGCAAGCTTGCATGAATACATTATTCCTGGGCTCAGCTCTTCTACACCCATCTAGTTAGTTATAACTTTCTGCTATTTTAAACGGGCTAATTAAACAGTAGTTTCCAGTGAGTGCTACAATAGTACTGTTAGAATCTCTACTTATAAAGTACAGCATCCAACAACACATTAGCTCTCCACGAGTGAAATCAAACACAAGACGATGAGCAAAAACCAAATTTGATGATAGTTATCACACACACACTCGAGCAGAAAAAAAAGGAAAAAAGAAACAATAACCTGTTCCAAATCCAGGCGAGCAACAAAAGAATCTAGTTTTTCCGTATGAATAAAAAATTACTGTGGAGTGTGCAATTAGTAATATAGCTTGATATTATTTTATGCATCTGGATACACACAGAGATTTCGCAGTGAGATTCGCAAGCAGGAATTCAAACTGAAGAAATAACCTGTTCCAGAACGGTTCCAATGTGCATTTCATGTAATTACGTTGTACGGTTTTTTATTAGGGTAAATAAACAAGTGAAACAAAAAAAAATCACTTCTTACATTTTTAATTGGAATACATAATACCGCACTACAGAGCAGCAGCAACATTCATACATGAGATGTTGCTGATTTGCATGTATAAAAATTTTCGTATCAATGAACACGGTTGTTGTTGCGTTTGTATATCAGGAATTGGCAATAATATTTTTCCGTGTGTTAAAATGTATGTACATTTCTATAACCACATGGTTGAGCTCTGATGACCCAGATAATGCATCTTTTGATTGTCGATTTTTATATAATTCTCTAATGACATATGGAGTTTCGTAATATAATTAATTGGAGATTATTCTTTTCTGCGTATATATGTAATCAAGTCTTCCTGCTCATCTTTGCGTAAAGTAAGTTTTTCAATTTGTTTTAACAAACGACATTTCTGTAATTGTAGTCACGACCGTTAATAATTTTCAAGAGATATGACAACTGACATGGCTTCTTTGAGAATATTAGGCTAATTGTTGATTTGTACATTGCGTTATTTTAACGTATTAAAATTCATGCAAAACTTTTTTTTCTGATGTGATGTCCTTTTTAAGTTGTCAGTTTTCAATATACAGCTTTATACGTGATACGAAATATTTTTCCTGACACCTCGACAAATTCTTGATCATATATGATAATACTACCGAAACATGACATTGCATACAGTAAGGGGCGATCCATAAAATACGTAACGCAAAAAAACCGTTTTTTGGACCCATACACCCATGGTGTAACGAAGCCGTAACGGTCATTTAAACCCATACACCCCTTTGCGTAACGTAACGCAACTTAAAATAGATAATATATATTTAAATATCAGTCTTATAAAATAAGATTTCGGTAAAGTATTAAGTTAGACTCTAATTTACTAAAGCCATTAATATTTTAATTTAATCTAATATATCTCGTATCAAACTTTAAATAAGTTTTAGGGCTCTTTCAAATAAGTACTTAAGTCTGTTGACGGAATATTTCCGACAAAAGTATCTGAATTTAATTCGATACGCTCAATATGATTTAAGTCATCATCTAACAAACAATCTGCATACCGATCATTCAATCTTATAGTAGTTTAGACCATACCTGGAAACTACAAATGTCGCTGCGACGCAATTTTCAAAATGTCTCTGCTGGCTGACCTAAAATTACCTTACTTTTTTAGAAGAATCCCTATTTTATCAAAACACTTCCTACTTTACCAAAAATGCATCCTTACTTTTACAAAAATCCCTAAATAAAAAATATCCCTGCTCGTCACGCTGAGGGGAATTTCGAAATGTCCTTATTTTTCTCAATATAGCCCTGTTTCTTATGAAGTATCCCTGCTAGCCATGCTGACAGAAATTTTTAAAAAACTCTGCTTCTCCAAAAAAATGGTCCGGTTGGAAGGCCGGAGGTCGTGGCGACGCGGTTGCGTAATAGTTTTGATGTACGGTTCAGACCATCATTTTCTCCTGACATTTAGCCACTATCCTCACTGGTGTTGCTGCGACGCAATTTTCAAAATGTCTCTGCTGACCTAAAATTTCCTTACTTTTTTAGAAAAATCCCTATTTTATCAAAACACTTCCTACTTTACCAAAAATACATCCTTACTTTTTACAAAAATCCCTAAATAAAAAATATCCCTGCTCGTCACTCTGAGGGGAATTTCGAAATGTCCTTATTTTTCTCAATATATCCCTGTTTCTTATGAAGTATCCCTGCTAGCCATGCTGACGGAAATTTTTAAAAAACTCTGCTTCTCCAACAAAAATGGTCCGGTTGGAAGGCCGGAGGTCGTGGCGACGCGGTTGCGTAATAGTTTTGATGTACGGTTCAGACCATCATTTTCTCCTGACATTTACCCACTATCCTCACTGGTGTTATTCGTAATTCCATTCCAAGCATTAAAAACTTGGTAGAAGTCCAATTAGTTTTGCTCGTGTAATTTGTATACGTTTTAATTGAAATGCATTTTGGTCTCTGCGTTACGTAACGCTCCAAGGTACCCCATACCCCCTCCCCGTACGCTACCGTAACGCGGAGAGGTACCCCATACATACACCCTACCGCGTTACGTATTTTATGGATCGCCCCTAATTGCGGCTGGTTGCAATTTGTTAGAATGCTGTGTATGCTAATGTAGTGAATAAAATAGACCCTAGAATTAAACTTTCTCGTAAAAAGGGTAGATTATACAGTGCGGTTGGTCTTCCTTGTTGGATTCGAAATAATTTTGTATAATGATATGATATGACAAAAATGATAAATTGTGATTTATTGTTTAAAGTTTCCACATAACAAAGATTACATTAGGCGTTTCAATGAGTAGAACACAGAGCTACGTTAATTTTATCAGCTAGACAATCACCACTCGTTCGCCGTTCTG